>PVIR01003058.1:0-93565 GCA_004026965.1 Petromus typicus | reverse complement strand
TCATTCTATTATCAGGCAGAAAAATCCCAGCTAACTTCAAAACTCCCTCATCTTTTCATTACTTCAAATGACAACCTTTCCCACTACTTTATCTCTGCTGTAAGTACTAGGAGCTGAAAGATGCAATCAGTTTAATATTTCTCTCTGCCCATTTACATTACTTATTTGTTTCAGCAGATCCTCAGCCACGAATCCTTCCTTTGCCCATTCATGTCTGCATACTTAACATAGATTTAATATTTCTCCAGGCCAAAGATCATACGCTGAGTTTTTCTTTGACTGGAGCACAGAAGAGACAAGGAGAGGAGGGGAATGTCTGGAATTTCTTTGTTCAGGCAGACAACTCCCTCTAAAAAACAATCCTCTATATGAAAAAGTTATCGAAACTTTATGCTTTCATCCTCCAATTACTCTGCTGACTTTAGGTCACCTAAGGTGCCCAGTGGCCCTAAGAGTAGAGCTGGTAGTCTCACCCCTGACCTGGCCACTCAACATTTTATAGACACCATTGTGTGACTCAGGAACTGAATGTCAGCCACTGAGGGACTAGGTCCTCCGAGGGTAAGAAGCACACGGGCTTCATATCTCCTCCAGCCGGCAGGACCTTGTGCCGATGTTCCTGGTTCCACCTGGACTCCCGAGTCCCAGCTCCCACGTGCACATGCCCCACAGACACAATCCTTTCAGCCTCCAAACTTGAACATTTGGAAGTGCCAAGCCCTCAACGGGAGCTTTGATGAGGAATATGAAGCAGAAACAACCTGCTTCTCTGTCCTGCCTTCCCAAGAGAGGAAAAGCACTACCTACCATGCTAGATAGAGCTCATGTAGGCTTTTCCCCAAAGAACCAAAGCTGCAGGGAGAGAAGGGAGACACATATGAACCATACTTAAGCCAAACAGGGTCGGACATCTATGGGAATAAAGGCATGAACGGGGCGGGACCCAAACCACCATTCAGGCTTTGTGTAGACAAGAGAACCTACTCCACACTCCAAATGCCTCACGGAACCCTGGAGTGCCACCTACTCACAAGCTGAGGGCCGTGTATACAACACTGAGCAAACATTTCTGAGCAAGTGTGGGTATTTTTACCAGAGGGCCTCAGTCTCACCTGCTCCCCAGAAACCTCTGAATCCCCTCAATAGATCCTCTCCTCCAAGCTCTTTGCACTTGCTAACTCTATTTTTTCTGCAAAATTGTGGAATGCCTTGTCACACAACGCAAGTTTCTTTTTTCTTCCACTTTTTAAAAATCTTATCATCCAACAAAATCCTAAGTGTGTATCATCTCCTACTGCCTAGCCTGGAACATGTACAAAACAAAGGTGATATAATTGACTGGCCATGGAAGAGGCTGCAGAGGATGGACACTTCGGCTGAGCAATAAGTGAAAATCTGCAAAGACATATCAAGACTTCACTTAAACATTACTCATGACTGGAACATCTTCACCGTTCTCCTCTCCCACAGGTTCACATGTCGGAATACATATTCTTCTACTGCATTAACGACACTGGATTGAGATCAACAGGCGATCCAGGACAACTTACAACCTAGCAAAGGTTAGGAACTCACCCAAACCAATATTGCATGGAGTCCATCCCTTTTGCTATTGCTCGGTTTATTTATTCTAGTCAGGCCTAGGGGCCACTCATCTGAAAATGTTTTGCAAACCCTTTTAAAAATTCCCATACAACGAGGGCCAGCCCAAGAATGAGCCAAAATCACAGTCTTCATTACAACACTCAGACAGGTGCTCATGTTCCTGTTCACACTGCTGGTCCCAGCCTTCCTCTCTCTTCATCTTCCTCCTCCCTGTTACACCAAGCCTCCCAGTCACAAAAGGACCCAAACCAGACAGATGCTATGTATGGCCCAGCCCACACAGATAGATTTTTACAGAAAATCTCTTCCCTCTATCTCCCACTGGCTAAGGAGATGGAGAAGCAAAAACTATCAATAAAGCATCAGTCCTAAAATCTGAGTGTTTCATAAACTGTTTGGGGAGAGAGATGAGTGAGGACTGAACAAGGTCTTCCCAGACTACTGATGGAGCACAGAAAAATGACTGCAATTGTCCAAGCAACATTCCAGGGGCTCTCTTCCAGCACAGGGGCCACGTGCAGGCCAGTCCTTGGCAAGGAGAATCCGGAAGCCCACTGGAAGACTGAATGGATGACAGAGATCTCAAAGAGCACAGCCCCAGCAGTTTATGTTTGTTGCAGCTGAGGTTTACATGCACATGTGCCAAACCCAGATGCCCTTGACCCAAGGGTACCACAAAATGCATCCAATTTGCAGACACTCAGAAAGTATTTTAATTTCGCTCTGACCATTGCAAAGGTGTGGCGGAAGCCACAACACTCCACGGCATCATGGGAGACATTAATTGTCAGCCACAGCAGAGAGGGATTCCTGATGGATGATATACCAAGTTGCTTGGATTATGGTGAGGGAAAACTGGCATTGGTCAAAAAGAATGATTTCAAGAGCTGGTTGTAGTGGCTCACACCTGTAATCCCAGCACTCAGGAGGCAGAGGCAGGAGGATTTTTGTGAGTTCAAGGCTAAGCTGGGCTACACGGGAGTTCAGGGCCAGCCTAAACTACAAAGTGAGACTTTGTCTCAAAAAACTAAAAAGAAAAGAAAAGAATGGTTTCAATGAATTCAAATTCATTCTATACATTTGAGATATATTGATGTTTCTCAATAATACTTTAAGAATAATTTTCTTTGGTAAGAGCAAGAGTCAGACCAGAAGAAGTCACTTCAAAGATGTAAGATCTAATTAATGTAAGTCCTACCTGAATTTCCTGCTTTGAACTCCTTTTCTAATCATTTTTGTCTCTTCTGCCCCTTCACTGGGACATGGCAGTAGCCTCTTAGCTCCTACGTCCACTGCCCCTCAAAAAGCTCTTTGGAACTTATGAGTTGCAGGTTCCCCCAGAGCACACAGCCCACCCTTCTTGAACCAATCTGGAAGCCCATCCCTAAAAGTAGGGCCCTTCCAAAGAGGGTGGGTGCTTCCTGCTCTCCCGGGTCTACATGCCTGTGTTCAGTCTCAGTGGCACTTAGCAACAGCCAAGGCCAACAGACCCATCCAGAGTCTCCACCAACCTTCTCTTCTATCTCAATCTCACAACTGCAAGAAGATCCAGCGCTTACTCAG
Organism: Petromus typicus; assembly: GCA_004026965.1. Classification (NCBI taxonomy): domain Eukaryota; kingdom Metazoa; phylum Chordata; class Mammalia; order Rodentia; family Petromuridae; genus Petromus; species Petromus typicus. The sequence continues at coordinate 90,397 of PVIR01003058.1, read as the reverse complement.
TTCAGAGGATGAGAAAACAAAACAGCAGGGCAGGGAAATGGCAGGTTCAGGCCACTCACCCATGCCGCAGGGGTGGAGTTTGGATTTGTGCTCCTGCAGTAAAAGCAAAGCTTAGGTGGCCATATACTTCAGGCAATTCCCACTGATCCTGAGCCCCAGCTGCCACCTTCACCTTCCTGCCATTTGTCTCTCTGGATCACTCTCCTCTTCACCCTGGCTTCGTAATAGCAAGGCATTGATGAAAGCTTTGCACTTATTCGAATATATTGGTGGAATCTGAGAGGGAGTTACAGGAGGCTGAAGAGCTGGCACATCAAAGTCCACTTTGCACACATAAAAATGCAATGTGGACACTGAGCAGAACACACACTGACTCTCACTAGGCCACTCACAGCCTGTTCACTTTTTATTTACTAGCTCAAGTGGGGTCTGAACATCGTCCTGATGACCATTTCTCTCTAATAACCATGGAATGCCTTCTCATCTCCTGCAGCCCTTTATCTACACTCTAAGGCTTTTCAAGAACTAGGATAACATCACCCAACAAGATCGAGTGGTGATCATCCAAAAGGGCAAAGCAAACTTTCCAGTGGGACCAAATCAAGCCGAGGGTCTGAACTTCCCTCAGTCTGTAACACGGAACATGAAGCTCTGAGTCTAAGAGAGGTCTGAGCCTTTCCTCTGGCATCACAAAGGGCGGCAGGGCCAAGCACTGTCACTGCTAAACCGTCATCGGTGAATGTGCAGGAAATTCCTCTTACCGTGAGGATGGCTCTGGCTAACTTCTCCCCAGTTTACCAACACAAACCCCTTCACTTGGACCCACAAATTCAACCCTCCACCTGATCGCCCATCTCTGGCATCTGATGACTTATACAGAAGATGTTTTCTTTTCTTTTTTCTCAGCAAGCAAAAACTGTCAAATGAAAGGAGCATTCTTGTGAGAAAATTATACATTCTCAGAATTCCATTCATAATCATGTACGACACCCAGCTCCTTCGAGACTGGATCCCCACAGGGGCCACAAAAAAATAAAATCCAGGAGAGATTTAAGGGTGGGGAGAAGAAGCAAGAAACACAGTGCCCTCAGAAGGTGGCACATGCCACCTGGACAGACAATCGGACTATGCAGGCAACTCCCAAGCAGCAGTGTCAGATACACTGTTTTACACCCAAGCATCTCTTCTTCTTTTGTGAGTGACAGGAAGCACTTAGTACATTTCCTGCAACTTTGTTTTAAAACCCTTTCTAAAGTTTCAGGGGCACAGTTATTCCAAAGCCACTAAAAGCAATATGAATGTCTCACAAAATAATCCAATCACTCAAATTCATTGAGTCACAGAACAAAACTATGTCCCAACATTCTATCTGAGGAACAGTCGAAGGGCCTAATATCATTTACTTAGCAAAGCAGAAGGAGGCCAAGGAGAAGTCAAGAATTCATACAAGTATCATACCAGGTTACACCTTAAGAACAAAGCTGTTCTTTGCTAAACCTACAAATCTGATTAGTCTGTATTTGTCTCTGTATTACAATTAATACCTTTGGAGGGGAAAAAATTTCCCTAAGTCAAACACTAGGGCTGACCAGGAAGTATTTCAAATAATATCAATTTTTATCTTACTACTCTTGTATTCTAAGTCCTCTGCCTCCCGATTTATTAGTTGTTTTCTTCTCTTCTTTCCTATTACACCAGCTTTATCCTGTCTCCTCATCTCAGCAGCTGCTAAAAACCACCCAAGCACCCTGTATCTGTCAGGAAATCCAGAACGGCAGCTTGAGTTCATAGATCTGCTGCCAAGGGCAGATGTATGTGCACAGCAGCTGGTCCTCCTCCCCAAGGGCCCATGGGCACAGGCAGCCCAGCGCCCAGGCTAGCCAGCCTCAGTTTCACTAGCTGCTCTTAGCCAGAGCTTCTACACCCATGAGGCCAAGCCTAAGCTCTCATGGGCTCCAGCAACTACAGTGTTCCTCTTCTCTACGGGTTCCATCACCCACGGTCCACTGCAATCCCAAAACAATAAGTGCAAAAATTCCAATGTTCATGTTTGAGGTTGCACATTGTTCTGAGTATTGTGGTGAAGCCTTTAATCATCCCACCTGGGGACAGTGTACTTCTTTGTCTGGAGTCTCCATGTTATATATGCTCCCTGTCTATGAATCACTTAGCAGTCATGTTGTTTATCTGACTATCATAGTATCTAGTGCTTATGTTCAATTAACATTTATTTTACTTAATAACATAAGTAAACTATAGAAGGGAGTTCAGTAGGTTTATCAGTATGTTTTCATACTGTTCTACTTTGTTCTCATTGTCCCTCTCTGACTCACTTATAAACTAAGCTTTCTCATCAGTATGTATGTATGGGGGAAAAGCACAGCATGTGTAGGGAGGGTTTGGTACTCTCTGCAGTACTATATGCATCTACTGGGAGTCTTGGAACACATTCCTCTTGGAAAGGAGGGGGATTCTGCACAAACACACCTTCCTTATCCAACACCCTCCTTAGGATTTGCAGTACCAGGTCAGAGATACCTACATATTGGTTTAGTCTGCACGCAAACTAACACTGAACATGTCACCAAGGCTGAGTATCAAGCCAGCAAGAGTCCCTAAACACACTGCCTCTGTTCCCATCCCACGTGGATTCCAGGAAAAGTGGCAGGAGGAAGGAGACAGGACTAGATGTTTGTGACCCAAAGAAAGAAGCAAAGAAGCAACCTCTGTTCAACAATGAGGTGGCACAGAAGCCCAGCTTCCGGAAGAGGGCCTGGCATTCCTGCACAGCATTTTCCCACCCACCTGATCCCCTGGAACGGAAGATCTAAAAAGACAGAAAGACAGTGTTTGTTTTCTGCAGTGGGGGTGAGAAAAAGGAAATAAAACATAACAGGAGAGGAGGCTGGGTGGGAGAAAAAAAATGGTACATGCACATACACAAATGCACACACACGCAACTCTACGGGAAAGAGAATTAATGGGTACAGGCCGGAGCAGGTGGTTGTCTGCCTTCATTTTGTGAGACATGCTGCTGTCACAAACAAAAATGTACCTCCTTTGTTATCTTTACCCTCTGCAACTACTTTAATACTCTAAAAAAACCCCTATATATTTAAAAAAAGGATTAATATGTATACCAGTATCAGATAAGAACCTATTGATATTCTTTAAATTCCCCCAAATTCTGAAATTGTACACAGAATAAACTCATAGATTTTGATAACCAAATAAACACAGTTTACACGTACTCTGGAGGCCCTACTGGCACCCTGATTAAGACATATACACTAGTGAATTCTCTTTAAGGACATGGCTTATTTAGACAGACTTAAGAATTTGAACAATTTGAATTAAATTAACAAGAACTACTCCTACACTATGCCATGCTATTTATAATAATTGAATTTTTGCAATTTAGGAACAGAGAACTTCAGGTATGGCAGTAAACACACAGTTAGTCCTCATTAATGTTCAAAAGTTTAGATAGCGTCAGAATGCACTATTTTAAATTTTTAAAACAATACCAGCAGGTACTACCATTTACTAAGAACCTACTGTGTGCTAGGCAGCCTAATGGTGGTTTCTAGTACTATCCTAATAAACCTCTGTTAATGGATGGAAGGTGAGGTCTGCAATGCTACCTCCAAGTCAAGAGGAAACAGTCCAGCCTCAGACAGTGCTCAGAGAGCCCTGCTTTTCTGGCCCAAGTCCCTGGCTCATACCATAAGCTGGAAGGAAAAGTGTATCCATACGATGGGTTCCAGCTCCACTGCTAGCCAAACTTCACTTTTGAACCACTCTACACACTGCAGTCCAGCAACACAGTCTAGGCCAAGATTAGCCATGGCCCACAAGCTCCACATCATCCCCGTTCTAGCTGACAATGTCACATGGCACATGCGCGAAGAACAGGAGAGAAATATTCATACCACAAAAGAAAAGGGAGTCTCAGAAGCAGGAAGAAACAAGAACCATCCTGCAAAGAGGCCTAACTGGTGGGTCTAAAGGGACTCGTGGCACTTTCCCAATATCCAAATTGCAAAAATCTATGTCAGAGTCACTGCGAGAGCTTTTTAGTGTCTAGGATGAGATCCCTATTAAAAAGCTAACTTCTGCAGGAGACCCTGCAAAATGACACCTTAATCAAATGATAACTGGCCAAGAGCAAAGCCTTTTGGGAACAAGACACACCTTCAAAGAGACGTTAAGAGGTGTGCCAAAGAGGCATGGACACAAACCACTTCACAATCTCAGTAACAGACTTGACATTCAGGGAAAAGAGACGAGATCTCCACGCCTGACTATAAAAGGGCAGCAATGTGCCCCTGTTGCCAATGTGCCAATGACCTCTGTTCGGTATCACCCACAACCTGGGGCAACAGAGCAGAGCAAGAAGACTGTTCTGGGGAAATGGCAAAGAGCTCCCAAGAAAATAGAGAGGACAGCTGTGCTTACTCAGAAGCTGGCTTCTCACCCAGGCCCAAGGGCTTCTCCCAGGGCCACACGATGACTTGCCTTATTATCTGAGCCTGCGGGAACCTGGGGGCAGAACACACGGCACAGACAGACACACTTTGGTCTACACAGGCAGCTCAGGCTGCAGGGGAAAAGTGTTCAGATGAAACACTGCACCTCACAAGTGGACTCTGGTGGTGGAGAAACTCTTCTCTACCCCAGTCCAGCAGGTGATTTACAAATGCTTCAACAAGTCTTCCACCTTGACCTGGAAGGCCAGGTATATGGACCTAGAAGAGTGATGGCGAATCTTCTAGAGACCATGTCCCTGAACTGCAACCCCAAACCCATTTATTTATTTACCATAAAGTGCTAACAATATAATTAAACCCTAATGTTCAGAGGGCTGGGGCAATGCTTGGGCAACTTGGCTTATCTGCCAACAGAGAGGGATCTGAATGCCCTGCCTGCTGCCACATGTGTGCCATAGGTTTGCCACTACTGAACTACAGGCAACCTAGAGAAGGGAACAATTCTACTCTATAAGCCAATGCTACCCTTGTCAGAATTATTTGATAAACTAGAACTCAGAGAGCCTATAGTAGGAAAAAAAAAAATGTAGAATTGTCTTTTTTACACACCTGCCATCATTTTAAATCCCTGATCCCATCAGTGGCACAGCAGTAAAATGTTTTCCTTTTGTCAATAAAGGGAGCCATTTACTGCCTTTTCTCTGTAAGGCTCCAATCTCAACTTCCCTGGTTTCTCGTTTCAGAGGCAGTAGGCAATCCAACAAACTCCAGGACTGCTGCTCCCAGTCAATGCCCTTTTAATTGAAATAAGACTGTCCCACTGCAAAGCCGGTTTCCAACACGGCCAGGTCTACATCTTCATGGCTTTCCTGCAAAGACCAGGCCTTCACACACACAATCGGGACAATGTGAGTAAACCATAAGCCTTCACCCTGGTGGATAAAAAGTATTTGGAGATGCGGCATAGTAGTAAGATCTGAGGTTCCAGGTTCTATTGGTTTTTCATTTTGTTTTTGGGAGGAGATGTCTCTACCTGAGACTAGATATGAGAGAGCCTCCATGTTAGGCAAACAACAAGCGCCACTTAGCCAAATTCACTGGGAAAAAAGAAAACCACAGGCTGTCTCTGCTCCTCCCGTGTGTGGCTGGCCTTTGACAAAGTTGCCATACAAAGTACAAGTAAGAAACATGCTTCAATCTTTCAGATGATTTTCATATATCTACATCTGTGGCCTTGAACCATTCTGACAATGGCAGGAGAGAAAAGAGCTCTTATCCATGGTGGATCCTATATGCCAATGAAGAGCTAAGGGTGGTCTATGCAGCAGTGCACCTTGGTAACAAGGACACAGGAAGCGTCAGAAAATCATTTCATACTCCTAGCATCTTTGGGCTCCCTGAAGACAGCCATTATGCAGTGCTCTCTGCTCGAGTAGGAAAGTGGTTCTTCTTGTCCTCAAATCTTTGACAAACCAGCCGCCATGCTTGCCACTGGTGAAAACCATGCACTAGAGGATAGATACAGAATTTATGTGACTTTCAAAGAGTGTCCTACCAAGTATTAGGAGTCAGACCCAAAGGGACTGTAAAGCCCTCAAGTCTTCCAATAGAAAAGACAAGACCAGAGCATGGCCAGGTCAGAGGGGTTGGATGGTCAGCACAAAAGCAAACCAACGGGAACCTGAGACACTGCAGGCAGGAGCAAGAGCTGGCACATTGAGTTTTGCTATGAGGATATGGGGGAGGAGATGGACTGGCCAGTGGAGGTATGGAATAGAAGTGCTAAGCCAGCAATGTAGGTAAGGAGCACATCCAGCCTACATGTGCTGAGATATTCGCTGGTGCCAAATGTTACTGAGGCCTGAGCACACAGGCTGGAGGCAAGTTATAGCACTTCACAGGCTGGGCACAGCGGTGGAGGAAGGCAGTGTGCAGCCACATTCAGGATGGTAAATACTTTGTGTCCAACTGGAAGACAGCATCCAGACAACATCCATGTTTCTCATAGGAGAACTAGAGGGACAAGGGTGCTGCCCAGCTGAGAAACATGACAGCGCACAGAGAGGACACGAGGAAGACCACCGCATGCTCAACGGCTTTTGGTTATATATGTATGGATAGATGTGATCTGGGCTGGAGATGGCATTTGGAAGCTTAATGGAGAAGGGAGGATGGTGGATCAGATGGGAACAGCAAAGATGGAACTCTGGCCATGCTGGTCTGAGTGCTTATGTCTTCCTCAAGTTTTTCTGCTGAAATCTGATATCTGATGGGACAGTGCTAGGAGGTGTGGCTTGAGGAATGATTAGGCTGTGAGGGTGGAGCCTCAGAGCTGGATTAGCACTCTTACAAAAAGAGACCTGAGAGCCATGTCCTGCCCTTTTTCCCCTGTGAGGACACAGTAAAAGGGTACTATCAGCTCGAAAGCTGTAGAATCTGCCAGCATCTTGTTCTTCCAGCCTCTAAAACTCTGAGAACCAAATCTACTATTTATCAGCTACCCAGTTTATGACATGTTATTGAAATGAACATCTTCCCAAGTGGACTACCAGAGACCACTTTTATGGCCTATATCTGGTTGTCCTCTTAAGGCTTCATGTGCTTATAAACGGGGTTCTGCAGAGCTGGCTGGATCTACAATGTGTGATACTGGCGTTGAGTGTGTGTGGTACTAACTTAGTCCACTGATTGCCTAGCTCTGGATGATGGACAGGCTTACCCTGAGTGTGGGTGGCACCACCCAAAAGGCTAGTGCCTGGGTTGGATAATAGGGAAAGAGAGGCTTGCTTCGGTACTGCCGCCTCTTGACTGCCCTGGCACAGACCGTTTCTCTTTTGCCATTCCCCTCTACTGTGCTGCCCTGCCACCCTGCCTTAGAGCCAGCCAACAATGGAATAAACCTCTACAAACCAAGTTGAAATAAATTTTTTCTCTTTGAACTTGTGAGTGTCAGGTATTTTGTTCTAGCAACGAGATAAGTAATGAAGAGAACCACCTAGTATGAAAGACCATAATCAAGAAAGGGACAACAGAGCAACAAGTAAGAGGCATGGGAAGAAATCAGAAGAAAAGAGAAACGTGAGGGTACAGCCAGTCATGTGCTTACTAAAGGGAAAAGGCCAAACATTACTCTTTGAGGCTGTTTTTTAGGAATAGCTCAGGCCTGCATTAAATCTTAATAGAACATATCTTAAGAGAACAGAGAAATACAAGAGTGTCCAGAAACTCCACAGAGTGGTCGTTTCCACAAGGCACTGCACTGTCTACTCTACTGCCAGCCACTGTACAGTCCTGACCAAAGAGGAATTCAAAGGATGTCAAGTCAAAACTGTGTAACATACTGCACATCTGAGTACTCCTGCACTCCACCAGCGAGATCACACATACTCCTCACTTGATGTGTCTTTCCAGGTTTCTTCTCCACATCTGCACCAAGCAACAGAAGAACAACAAATATGACCCTTGGCTTCTTTTATTTTTTTTCCCCGATACCAGGGATCGAATGTGGGCCCCTGTGTTTGCAAAGTAGGCATGGTTCCACTTGAGCTAAATCCCTGGCCTGTGTGCTGGGGATGTACGTGGCAAACTCAAGGTAGACATTCTGTCTAGACTCAATGCTCCTCCCGGCTCCATGAGTAAGTGCTCTCGCTGGAGTGGCACAGTGCCATGGCCTGCAGCCCTGAGACACCAAGGGAGAGAGCTTCCACCTTAAATGAAGGTGCGAAGGTAGTGCTCTGCAGTAAAAGTGGAAAGCAAACCATCAGAAATTGCACGTGTGCTAGTAGCCATGTTCAAAGGTACAAAACAAACTAATTTTAACACATTTTTGTTCATTTAACATATGCAGTATACACTGATTCAACATGTAATCAATCTAAAAATCACTAATGAGATTTTTTTCAACAGGAATTTCCCCATATTATGTCTTGGAAATTCAATGGATATTTTATTTAAGGCAGGTTTCAGTTCAGACAGGCCAGAGCTCATTTAAATATATCAGACAGTAAAGGTCAAAAGGGAAACTAAATGAAAAGAAGGAAATCCAGCTCCCCTGGAAAACTTTTTAGACACTGTGCCCATCCTGAACTTTCAGGACAAAGTATAGAGAAGACAATTTCTCTGGATCCACTTTGTGACTTTAAATAAGCACTCCACCAGCAGGACTGAGACACTGGCCAAGGAAGAGCTGCAGGGTGTACTGCTAGGGGAGAGAGCAGCAACCATCCAATAGGCCTGTCAGCATCAGGGCCTGATATCCAACTTCTGCATGGAACTTCTCTGCTTTTTCCTTTATTCTTCTAATAGCCCTATGGAGAAAACAGGATCTGTCTCATCTTGCAAATGAAGAAACTGAGGCCCAGGCAATGTGAATCACATACTCTTTTCCAGTCTCTGCTGTTGGACTTGAACCCAGAATTCAGGCTGCACACCTGCTCCAGCCTTTTTCAGCAAGCTGCTAGTCAGAAAACCCACAGCGAGAGCAAAGTAAGCATCAGCCAAGCCACTGAGCAGATGCCCCCCTGTCCAGTGACTCTTTAAATAATGCCCCCTTCTCTAAGAGCTTCTGAGTTTCCAAATACACCTGGATACTTGTTCTTTTGTATGTGTGTGACAGTGAGGATGGAACCCAAGGACATGCTCTCCCCATGAACTATACCTCTTGCCTCCTGAGTGGTGCGTCAATTCACCCAACTATGCATATATTTGATCACCAAGAAGGAACAACAGTACCTGCTTAGGAATGTGCCCACCAATGGCCCAGAGAAGCAGGTTGTCCAAGGTCACCTGATACTCTCACCTCCACACCTAAGGTGTGCCCACTCCCGCATCCTGGCTCTCTTGATGACATCTTTTACTTTAAAGACAGAATTTTAAAATGCCATGGCTACCTACTTTAAACATGCATTTTGATGTTTTCTTAAACCAGTGGTTAAGATAACAATTGTGCACAGTTTTAATGAATCACAAAAGTACCTTCCTATATCTCTGGCCAATGGATCCCGCAAGTACTCACAGCATTCTCAGCATTCCAAAGAACCAGCAGTAGTCAGTGGGACCCCCTGCCCTTAATAACCAAAGGTTCACAGAGACAGCAGAGGTCTGTGTGGGGCAGGTCAGATAAAGCACTGCCTTTCTGGCTCAGCCCAAGCTCAAGGGGAACTGCAAGGGCTTCCTGGGGCCTCTGACCTTCTCTCTGTTTGCTTTACATACTCTGTGGTCAGGACAATCCTACCAACTTGGGATTCCTTGCATGGGATTCCACATAAGCTCTTTGGGTCTTTAACTGGGCCAATCACTTATAACTAACATAAAACTTAAAGCCAGTGAAGGGACTCACCTTGGACAATACACTTAAACACTGCTAAATGCAGTAAGGCAAATGTTTGGCCAGTGCCATTTTATAAGTTTAAAAAAAAACCTGAAAAAATTGATGCTTAAGTTGTTGATCACATTAGATCACAAGTTGAGCTATTCTCATTGGAAAATAAGTATGATGCAGATAAACAAGAAACATCAAAGTATCACCACCTAACTCTAAGACCACCATGGTGTAATTTTCAAAGTTCTTTCACTAATTGATTTCATAGCATTTTACATGATCTTAGCTGTTCGTTCAGTCAGCACGTCTGAGAGCAGGCATGCTAAGGAATGACTTACCAAAAAATTTTCTTTCACACAAAGGATAAAATAGTCAACACACAAGCAGTTCCCAACTACCAAGGCTCCCAGGTCACCTTGCCCATCAGTACTTCAAGCTGCTGATGCAGAAGGACAGATTATAGTGGCACCCCAGCCTATGAACACTTTGTTTGCAAACAGAAGCACAATTTTATTACCATTTGTGAACTCTGTATGAGGTAATGAACATGACCACGCCCAACTTTTTGCACGAACACAAATGTGGTCATCTTCCCTAGACTCATGAACAAATCAAGTTCATGAACTGAGATTTCTAATGTGTGATCTGGCTATTCTGGACGGCAGCCACAATGGCCTCCAACCATGTCACAGTCCTGCAACCATATACAAAAGAAAGCCAACAAAGACCTGCACACATGCATGCGCGCACACACCCCCCACACACACACCCTTCCTCCCCCCTAGGATCCACTTCTGCACAGCAGGTATACGGCTGCCTAAATGCAACAGGATCTCACCCCACCATAGGGAACGACTGCATTCAGAAAAAGAAGAAATACAAAGAGACAAGAAAAGAAAAGGGAACAGAGAAAGCAGCGGTCAGTAGCATTCTTACTTTTCTGGCAGTGATTTGTGGTCCAGCAGCGGTAGCTGTACTCGTTGTTGATGGTGGTCTTCTCACACAACGGCTTCTCCTCCATGGCGCCTGGACACAGGTCCCCACATTCCTTCGGGGGCTTGTTCCCCACGATGTAGTTATTGGACACTGCATCCAGGATCAGAGACCAGTCCACCGTGGAGAGGTAGCACAGGTCAGCATTTTTCTCAATCCTGATAGCCCCCCGAGTAATATTCCTCAGGTTATAAAGCCCAATATCCTTGAGATTCGTCATCTCAAAGATGACCAGGGCATAGTTGTAGAAGAGTTTCCAGCCACGGATGACGGTGAGGTTGGGGAAGAGGTCTCCGAGGCTCTCGAGGCCGGCCACGCGGAACAGCAGCAGGTATTCGGTGATGACTGTGAGCTTTGGGAAGCGGTAGCTGCGGTAGTCCTCGGCCTTGGCGATGAGCAGGATGTGGAGGTACCCCTCGATCACCGTGCAGTTCTCCAGGCGCTTCAGCTGCTGATAGTCATTGCGGATGTCGATGCCCGGCCCACAGACTAGGGGAGACAAGAGGGCAAAGATGGGACACATCTCAGTCAATAGGAAACCATTCTTAACACTATTTTCCAAAGCATAGCATGGTCAGTTTTCATGACCATGCAAACTGCTTTTCCTGAGGGGATGGACTCAAGTTTTCACTGCCGACCAACTTCAGGTGTGGCTGCAGCTAACCTCATGGGTTGCTGTCCAGTCAGGCATCACTCATAAGGCCCACACTGGCCCACATGCTGTTCAACACACTCCCTGCCTTGGACAGATGCGGTTGGCCTCAACCACGCAAAGCAGAGCATGGAGCCCAGGATGGCCTGAGGTTACATGCAGCAGTCAAGGTTGTAACCCAGAGCAGGCCAGCTCCATGGCTGCTCCATACACCCTGTCCCTTCTACACAGTGCCAGCAACCAGTGTCTGACCCAAAGCTCAGCAGCCAAGAATTCACTACTGCAGTCAGCCTGCAGGCATGAAGCAATAAAGTCTGTATGGAGCAGTCACCACGATGCAGGGAATAAATAAAAGAACCACACTCCGTGTTTCCTGCCACCATCTGACATGAGCCCAGTGACCTTCACTTCCCCTCAGTAAAGCATTAATGTAGATCTAAAGGTTAACTTCACAGAACTAGAAAATAGTATTCTTTAATGAAAAAAAGTCATACACTTCCTCCATTCATCAATTGTTTTATTAATCAAGAAAGGATGCTTCCTATAGTAAAGTTAAAGAATTGTAAAAGATAGTAAAATTCATCAGTGACCTCAACATCCAAAGAAAAATAATAGTAACACTACCCATACTAATTATCCTTTCTCTATAAAAAAACAGAAAGTAAATGAAATCAGATAATAACAGCATTTGTAAATGTACTTGCTGATTTAATAAGAATGCTTTACCAAACCAATGAATGTCCTTCTACATTATCATTTTAATAACAAGATGGTATTCCTAGAGTATTACTATGCACCACGAGTTCTTCTTGAACCAATTTCCTATTGCTGGACATTTAGGATATTCCCAAGTTTTCCCATTATACACAACACATCAAGGAATATTCTTGACAGGTTTTCAGTGTTATTTTCTTAGGATAGATCTCTAGAAATGGAACTGCTGGACAAATCCATCTGTAGAGTTTAAAAGCTTTTGGTTAAAATGGCCTCAATACTTGAAAATGTTATCTCTAAAATTCCAGACACACACACAAAAATAACCCTTGGTTACTGTCTTTTCTTGAGATCTCACAATCTTCCCATCCCACTGTTAAATCTTCTCAAAGAAACTAAAGTTTTCTGGCCAACGCGATTCACTAATGTATGAAGCACCCACCATATATGGCACCATGGAAGAGGCAAAGAAGCCATGCTCTGCCTTCTGAGGAGCATCCAGGTATTATAGCCACACAAGGAACTGTATTGAGATGATGGTGGGGGGAAAGAAACAGGAGGATCCAAGGGCTGAGGAGTGGGAAAAACTTGATAATCTAGAATGTGAAATGATTTGGTCCAATTCCCACACTTTATCAATGAGAAATTGAAGCTAAAAGAAACCAGAACTCAGCAAACACCCAAGCACACTAGAAGCTTTTGGATATATCACTTTGTCCCATACTATCCATATTTCCAAACCTACCTCACTCAACATCACCACTTTAAACATGAGGAAATACTATAGATTTGAAGAAGTCGCTTATGCATACAAGGTCTCATGATGCAGCCTTCCTCCAAGTCCATCCTTATCCCAACACCAGGCCAGGAGACTCTACAGAAACATAGCCAGACCTGTTGCTACCTAGTCTTCTACTATGTTCTTCTTGGTTAGTATATGGTAGCTACCAATATTCAACACACCAAGCTCTTTCTGTCTTCACGCCTTGCTTCCAAGATGGCTTTCTTGCTCTTAACGCTTTAATTATGAAAAGCCCCCAAAGACTTGGATATTGAGGGTACTAACTTTTCAATGGACTAGTCATTGATGAGTTCATAACTGAATGGGGTACTAAGAGGCAGAGACTGGCTGAAGGAGGCAGGTGACTAGGGTGTGCTGCTGAAGGGTGCGTCTTCCTTGTAGCTCTTTTACTCTCTCTGCTTCCTGGCTGCCAAGAGGGAGGCAGCTTTCAGCTAGGCCTTTCTGCCATGATGTGTGGAGCCAGCAGACCATAGACCGAACCTCTGAAATCATGAACAAAGCAGACCCTCTCTCCTCTAAGCTGTGTAAGTCAGGTATTTCATCCCAGTGACAAAAAAGCTAAGACACACCCCCTCACTGACCATTGCATTTCCCCACACATAAGCTTTAGTTCAAACTGTCACTTCTTCAGAGCTTTGCCCATACACCTCCATTTCAATGGCCAACCCCTAGCGCCCTCTAACTCTTTCTTCCTCTCCCATCCCTCATGTATCCAATGTATTTTTACACAGTTGCAGATCAGTGCCTTAGTGTCTCTGAGTAACCAAGGCACCAAGTCTTTCTACAGAGTAAGGGAACACTTTCTTTCTTCCTGTGCCCAGCCTAAAATGTCTTATTCTTTCCAAGCCACTAAAGTGAAGTAGACTAATTTGCTCTCAAACAGTAAACAGCATTTTTCCTTCAAGAGTATGTGAACTCAGTCCATCACCACATTCAAAACTGAACATGCTTCCTCACATTATGAAGTGTCCAGATCACAAGAATTCAGAATCCTGTGAAACAGGATGAGCACACACCACTGAGGTATGTATGTCTCAAGACCATGACCCAAAGGCAGCAGCCTGCTCCACTCTGCCCTCTGGCTGTCCTCCACTGCCCGTGAAGTCTACTCACTGAACGGAAGTTGCACCATGGAGCTGGAACTGGCAGCTCCTTCCAATGAAAGAGCAGGCTCCATACTTGACACTCCCCCCCTCAATTTTAGAACAAAAGAAGAAACGTAGGAAGAAGCCACCCACTTATTCCGGAAGAGGAGACAAGCCCAAGCCACAAAGTACAAGGCAGGGCCCAGCAACCAGCTGTTTTGGGTTCTGTGACTGACACTGTTGGTCTTTGGAGTATCTCGTGATAGAAACAGTAAAAAGGAAAACCAAGCTGGACCAGGCATGATAGCACAGTGTTCAAAAGCCCCAAGCCACAAACAGGAAGGGAACACAGCACGCCTCGCCTGTGTCACGAAAGAATACATGCACTGCGGGAGCAGACACTCGGCACAGCGCGGGAGGAGGGCACACCCTGTGCTACTACTGCTCATTGATGATTAAAGGGAAATTGCAAAACACTGTTTCTCTTTCTTCAAAGCAACAGATGTAAAAAGATCCAACTTTTTTCTTTTGTTCATGTGTGTGACAAAAAGACCCCAAATGCTCAGAATGTGAGGTCCAAGATCGGCCTATAAAAATTAATACAAGTTATTTTCCAGTCTTTTTGGTTTTTATTTTATTTTTTCTTTTTAATGAAGTGTGCTGATGTCTCTATAATTTTTTCAGATGATTGCAGAACCAGGAAAAGCTGCTGCTGTTACTGATGTTTAACATACTGCTATTACCAGTCTTTTTATATAAATATAAATAATATGAAATTTGGGGAACTTTAATTGTGCTGTCAACTTAAGAAAAACTCTCAGTTTATCACAATGAGATGACATTGCACAGAAATCTGTAGCCATCTTGGTCTAGAAACACTACACTTAATCGTTCTTTCCATCTGTCCAGGAGTCACACACTATGTTAAACATGTAATGTCTTACCTTGTGGGTTTGGTTACAGAAACTAATAGAGTGTCTTCTAAATCATGAAAAAAAATATAAAAGCTTATGGAAGAAAACAGCAGGCAGGAAGCAGGGGAAAAAGATACAGCTGGAAAGGAGAGATAGTAGGTCCCAGTTGGTCCCTTAGGCTGGTGAATGACACAGAAGCCAAACAGATGGAAGCACATGCAGGCCGAGCTGGGAAGCCAGGGGACCTGTCACTCGGGGCAGAATTCACTTCCCCAAAGGCAATGCTTTAAATAAAGCCTTTCAGCTGAAAGGGAATCTGTTTCCCAAAACTCCTATGTATATTTTGAAGTCAAGAGGCAGAATTTCTGCTCTCAGAATATAAGGAAAAGGTATAAACAACCTATACGTAATTTGGAAAAATAAATACCTAAAAAATGCTGAGAAGGGAAAGGTTAATAGAAAGATCTAGCTAAGAAAAGCCACCAAAGGTGGCTATGTCAGTGTTCGGAAGAGCCACGCAAGAAATTGCACTTTCTATATTAGACACATCCTTGGGGTCCAGATAAAGAAAAATAAGATGGCTGAGTTCTCCACCCAGAGGGCCATTTACAAGAATATACTCTATCTCTGTGCCTCAGTTTCCTCTTCAGCAAAATGGGTTGCTACTTCCAACCCTACAGAGCCCACTATAACAATCAGATAAGTGCTTCTGAGTTACTGGCAATAGTAATAAGCTTTGGGCGACACTACTGATTAAACAATAATAAAAAAAAATCTGTCTTGTTGCTTCAATCTAAACATTACTGATATCAGCAAAGTGAAGGGAAAATGACAAAATCACCAATTATCTTTCTGTCCTTCTGTCAACAGTCCCATTAATAAATATCATCAGTTACCCCTTTAATTAAAATATTTTCAGTTTTGACCAACTCTTCAATGGCTAGAAATAAAAGACACTAGGAAATATAACTGGCATTCTTTCACTATAGGTTGACAGTTGGCAAATAAGTAAAATACATTAGCCAACCATCTTCTCTAGTTCTGAGGAAATTTGTACAAGAAGCTTGTTTTAGCCAGGTGTACTGATGTGCATACCTGTAATCTCGACACTCTGAGAGGAAGAGGTAGGAGAGCCCCAAGTTCAAGACCAGCATAAGCAAGGGCACTGGAGATGTAGTTCAATCCCTTGTCTGAGAGAGAGAGAGAGAGAGAGAGAAAGACAGCCTATTTTGTCTCAGTGGCTCACTATAACCACTACAATAGCTCTTTATTTCTCTTAAAATGAATTTTTTAGAACCAGTAGCATAGTATAACAAAAACCTTCTCTAAAGACTATGATTCTGTAAAAGTCAAAATGATTTAAGAGGCTAGAAGAGGACGGATGTGTAAATGAAGTTTGAGAAAATGGCAAATTAAATTTCTAGTAGGTCAATGAGGACTCTGGAAACTGGGAGGGGCCTTAGGACTATTTCTAGTGCGGGCAGGAAGATTCTCAGAAGATTGGAGCCTTGAAGATAGTCGGAAATATGGCCTAGATATTGCCAAGAAGACATCCAGAGAAGGAAACACATACCAAAGGTGACCTGGCCAATGGACTTAAGGAAGCAGTGGAGACCCTGTGGGACACCTGCTGTAGTAGCTGCCTATTTGATTAATTGAAAGTTCTAAAGGTTTGCCACCACCTCAAAGGATTGTCAGAGTTACGGCAAGAGCAACAGAAAGAACAAGTCCAACAGTGGGGCAGAGACCCAAAAGCAAAGACAGTGCTTAGGAGCCAGCTCTATTTTGCACCTAGTAGGATGTCATTCAAAATCTTCACCAAGCATCTAAAACATGTGACAGCTCATCCATCACAAAACGGTGGGACTCAGATGTCTACAAGTGTAAGAAGTGCCCAGGTCATACCAATCCTGCTGCTGCAGGTGCCTCCCCATGAGCCCTGGGAAAGAACCCTTTACCCTCCTTTACCCTTTACCCTCACCACCTTCTCTCCCACTGAGATCCACAGTGTGATGCAGGTAAAAGCTATGCATGCGTATTTCTTAATCTGATCTGTGCCTGATCAGAAACCCCTAAGCAGCCATAAAACAATACACAAAACACAGCAAGGCAGAAGAAAAAACGGATAAGAAACAGTACCTCTGGTGACCCCAGAGCTGCCAGACTTGTCACCCCCGCTGCGGCTCTCAAGGTCTAGGATAGCACCCTGAGCTCCAGGAGGAGGCAGCCTCAGCCTGCTGTGTGCTGCCACTAACCCAAAACTCAGAGATCAGAACAGGGAAAAAAAAGACAGTGTTATGATAATAAACACTACTGATACTCCAGAGTTTGTCAGAGTAGAATTTTCTGTGTTAAGTGTAAACAGACACAATTCATGTTAAGCCTTTTATCTTCATGTGTCAATGAGAATGTGTTTACACTGTCTATGTACATTTCTCCTTCATATAGACAGCAATTCTGGCCACCTGACACATTCCATAACTGAGGCAATCGCAGGAATGTAGGGGATTTCCACTGCACAAGCAACGCGAGAACAGAAATTAAAAAGGAAGTGTAATTTGAATTTGCAAATTGTTCTTTACTGATCCACACAAGCGCTGTCTCTATCATGCATATAAACATCATCTAGAAATCCAGGCACACATGAAGCCGGGTCCCGAAGGCTGGGAACATTAAAACTGAAGGCTACAATGTAGCAACGAATTACAAAGATGGGTGAGATGCTTATAACCTGCCATGCCAATTAAGAAATGGAAAGTTTAACAAGGAATTAATTCAAAGACTAGAGGGAACACAAGTCCCAGTGTCCTTTCCACTTAAAGCATCTGTAGCCAAACAGATTGGTGCAGAATAGAGCCTTATTCGCTTTAACGGAGGAGCAGGAACTGTTTTCCTGGATCTTCATAAAAAAACTTTACCCACTCTCACAGTTATTCTAAATGCCTTTCTGCTCTTAAAATATCTGCAAGTCCAATGTTCTGAGTCTCTGTATTTTAAAAACAGCCACCAAGAGGCTCTGGTCCTAGACCATGGCTTCCTCAAGGCCCAGTGGACAGCAGCACACAGGAGTGGCCCCTGTCATACGCCACCCTGTCCCACACTCTGAGGTCCCTCTGGGAGGTAGAGCTCCGCCCTACTGCCAGGCCACCTGCAGGGGCAGCTGCTGCACGTCACACACCCAATTGCATGGTCACAAGCTAGTGCCAGGGTCCTGGGAAACTGTGCAGCGCAGCTAACCCAGGACGAGCAAGCACTCTGCCTGTCACACATAGCAGAAATAAAAGTCATGCTTCCTCTGCCTTCTTCCTCGCCCCTCATCCCCACAATTTTTTACTTTTTCTCAGAACCAGACAAATATTGTAACTAAAAGCCAGACCTGGGTCCCCCTTAGCCTCACTGGCTTTGTCTTATGAAGCACATTACAGTGTTCTAGTTAGAGCTCACAAGCTCATTTCCGAAGCATTTTACTCTGTTCTGCAATGCTCCAATTTCCTTAAATGACCTGTACTCTTTTTAATTAGCCAGATGCCTAAATCTAATGGATAATCAGTGTGGAAACCCCATTCACTTGTCCCCTAACCCTGTAGTGTGATTCTTCACGCACATGGAGCTGAGAGTGTAGCTCAGCAGGCCCTGGCTCTGTTCTCAGCTCATGGGCCAGTCTCTGGGCTTCCCGAGGCTGGTCTGACTTAGACTCTGTTAAGAGGATGGCACAGGGATGGTATTCAGATCAGGCGATTTTTGGTCCCACCACTGCCTACATGGCCTGTGATTACTGACTACGTCACTCTGGGCCTCAGTTTCCTGAAGACTCACATGGGGGATGGAGAATAAATTAATTCACCCTTCCAAATAGTTCTAGAATGTTTGCCATGTGCTAAGCACTACCCAAGAGGTGGGAAGTCGGCAAACTGCTGCCTTCACAAGGCAGCCAGTCCCAACAGCGTTGGAGCATCATGTCCAGTGACCCAGAACAGTAGCCATCGGCTTGCACACAGCCTTCCTGGTACACCAGTGGTATTTGGTGTCAATACCATGTGATCAGTGCACACTTGGACCAAGACAAGGTGCAGCAGGATGCTGAATGAATCTCTGCCAGTGGTGATGCAAAACATGACAAGACACAGATGTCAGATGCCTTGTTCAGGACTGGGCCATAATAATCAAACAGGTATTAAAGAGGCCATAGTGCAGGGGTTTATGCCATTGTCTGGGTTATTTTGGTTCCTGTCTGGTTTTTTGGGAGATACCAAGGATGAACTCTTAACCTTCCGCTTGCAAGGCAGGTGTCAGAACTATTGAGCTACATCCCTAACCTGTATGTAGATGCAAACAAAAGAAGTGGGGTAGTCTGAGGGAGAATAGGAAGAGGCCCATGTTGTTGGGAGAAGAGCAAAGGAAGGGCTGACACTGAAGGCACCACTAAAGCAGGGTATCTCTGCCACTGCAAACAGAACCTTGTCACCCACAAAGCAATGGGGGAGAGGGGCCAGAGGGCTCCAGCTCCACCACCAGGTACTATATGAACATCACGTGAATACGAAGTATGAGCACTCACTCCAAGAGCGGCCAGGAAGCACACCGCACTAGAGTGGAACACGCACTTGTGTCCACAGCGGCGAAAAGATGGAGTATCTGTCAATGGGCAAATGGATCAAGAAAGCGTGGTCTATCCAGACAATGGAATATTAAAAAGAAACAAAATTCCGAGACATGCCACAGCGTGGACAAACCTTGGCACTATGCCCAGTGAAACAAGCCCGTCACAAAAAGACTGCATGATTCCACTCCATGAATTACCTAACACAGTCAAAATCACAGGGACAGAAGGCAGAGGAGGCTGCCAGGGACTGAGTAGCAGAGGCAATGTGGACTGTGTGTATCATGGTTACATAGCCTCGGTTTTGTGATAAAACTGACTGGCAGTATAATAATGTGAATGCATTTAGCATGACCTGCATACTTAAAAACAGTCAAGATGATAAATATTACATCTGCATTATCACAGGTTTTTTTAAGTAGAGCAGAAGCTGGGCACAGAGGTGAAAAGTTACAGTCACAAGCTACTCAGAAGGCTTAGGCAGGGGGATCACAAGTTCAAGCACAGCCTGGGCAACTTAAAAATTTAGTGACATAGTTTATCAAAATAAAAAGTAAGAATGGCTGGAGATATAACTCAGTACAAAGAGCTGGGGCATAATCCCCAGGCTTAGAAAGAAAAATCCACAGAGGTACATTTTTGCTACATTTCATCCTGCCCTCAGTGTGGGTCAAGAAGTACAAAAAGACAGTGAAGGTGGTCACATGGCACATCCATGTGGGCCAAGGACAGCCCAGCAAGGAGGCCACCACTGTACTTCGGATGAAGAATACACACCCAGGGGTTTAAAATGCAACCCAAACACCTATAATGCCAGCACTTTGGGAAGCTGAGGCAAGAGGATTTCAAGTTCAAGCCCCACCCAGGCAATTAAGAGAGTGCCTATCTCAAAATAAAATGATAAACAGGTCAGATATTTAGTTCAGTGTAGAGGGCCTGAGTTCAATCCCCAACATTCTTCCCCCCAAAAAATGGCATCCGGGCCAGGTGTGGCTGTTGGCCTGCACCCATGCAGCCCAGGGTGTCGGGAACACAGGGACACAGAGAGCCACACTGATTGTCTGGGAAGGTGCTCTGAGTGCACAGCCTCACAGGCACGAGACAGGGGCCAGTGGGCATGGCATACCCCTCCCTGCAGATGGGGCAGAAGCTACACACCATACGCCATCTTTGTAAACTCAACTGCAGCAGCACCTCATGGCCTGACAGGATCCCACCGCACCGATGGTCTAACTTGAGGTGTTGTTCATGAGTTATTTCCTCACACTCCACGCAAGCCACTCCCAGGAGTGGACATGTAAAACCAGGAGAGGACATGTAAAACCAGCGCCCTCCCAAATCCTGGCTCTCAACCCTGTTCTGCTAGTTAGCAGCCACCTACAAGCACAACCCAGTGCCCCAGCCACAGGAGTCACATTCCCTTCCCTGCACTCCAGCAGTGCAGTTGGCAGAAACAAAAGAAAAACACTATTTCCAGGTGACGCCCCGGGTCATGGGCCACAAACCATCATAAACCATAACAAAGTAGGATTTTTGCAGTTTGGGTGTTTTTTTGGTAAATAGACTGTACTGGTCTTTCAAAGTGCTGACTAATAACAGAAGGAAGGTCTACTGAAAAGCCAAAGGGTGCTTTTTGAGTTATGTGTATTTCAACATTTTTATCAATCACTTGATCGATGGCACAGATTAAATGTTTGTCTAACTCAAGGATGACAAGTTTCTGGGAGAGATGGCAAATACTTTCGGGACAGAGAGTCAAGAGCTAAAAAGATCAACAGATTGGAATTGCAACAGAGAGGAAATAATGTTATTTGGACACTTGGTAGCAAAAAAAGAAATGCACAAATGTAGGAGGTGTGAAAGAGACTTAGGAGATTTAATTGGATGTAATTTCTGTATGTGATGAGAGGGTGTTGTGTCTGCCAAAAAACAGTCAAGCAGTCTTAGATTGTACCTAAGAGAGACTTAATGGAAGAAGGGCCCCACAGAGAAGCCCCCCAAACTGGGTTTGCTTCCAGAAACCAGGGAGAAAAGATCCACTGACAGCCAGGAAAGCGTAGACAGTAGAAAGCCCATCTCAGGGAACAAATACAGAAGCCAAGCCTTGGTCCTTGGGAGGAGGGCAGCTCTGGCTCTGTGCCACCCTCTTAGGGGGCAGGGACACAGAATCGGGACCCACAGGAGGTGGAGGATTTGGGTTTCACTCAGTAGCACACAGGAAGATCTATTTGAAATCAGAAGACTGCCTGAAACGGGTGGTAAAGATTCCTGCAGAAGAGCACATGTCCCCTTTTATAAGCCGAATTGACTGACTACTGATAACTTTTGGTGGCATATTACTTGCCCTGTTTTACATCAAAGGAAACTGAAGGCAAATTGGAAACAAATGCCTTGTCGGGGACCAGTAAGGGGTTGGGCAACGGAGCTGGGGAGCTGGGGTTTCAATCTAGATCCTATACACACAGGATCGCACAGCAGAAAATCCCTCTTAGGGTTGATCTCCCAAGGCTGAGGAGGCTACAGCCAGGAGCTCAAGACTAGAACCGGGACTCTCACCTCCTGTGGCCACCAGGAGCCGAGCATTCGATCGATATGGTGTTTCTTTACAGGCCAGAGGGGAGATTCCTGTCAACCAGGCCCAGACTGCAGAGAAAGGAACAGAGGCAGCCTACGGGCAGCTCCACGGACTTCGTTTTCTATCTCACAGCAATACGGAGCGCTAAGAGGGTAGAGCTGCCACTGTTCCATACAGTTTCCAAGAGTCAACCGCAATGTACAACGTCAGTTCTTGTTTCTGTTCATAACCCTGTTCCTGCAATTCTCCCAGTCCTGTGATGTTCTCCATAGAGGAGAGGCAAATTGCGTGGATTAGGACTCCACCCAGCTCCTGATGCTCCTCCTCACTCCCCAACTTCATCAGTGCCCACTCCCTTCTTTATCTCAGCTCCGGCTTTGCTTCCATGCAGTGCTCCGACACAGTTCCAACTTCCCTCCAGAAGGACGCAGCCTCCTCCACCTCGGCATACACGCTCTTTGATTCTGATATTCAAATCGCATGATGCTCCCCTACTGTCGAAAGTATCAACTCTCCCCAAGCTCTACGTGCTCTTCTATGACAACTGAAAGGTACGAGTTTGGGAGTTTTTTTTTTACAAACAGTCAGTGGGACCAACGTAATTCTCAAGCATGCGCAGCCCTGCCTTTGGCTGTGCGCCCTGCCCCACCCCAGTCTGTCCCTGCTCATCCAGGCTTCCAGTCCAGTAGGCCCAGGGGTGCCAGGCCAGGAGCACTATACACGGAGTCCCAAGGATGGGGTGACAGTGGGTCTCTACCCTTCCCGGCAGGTGGCAGATATCCCTTAGGCCCCACAGCAGTACAGCTGGGGTCCTCTGAGCCTCTCCCAGGCTGGCTCTCCTCGGGGGTGGTGGAGGATGACAGAGCTCGGCACAGGGTAGGGACACACGAACAGTCAGTGCAGAGGGGTCTACAAGGAGCACCCCATCTTCTACCAACACTGCCATTTCATTCCCCTGCTCTCTGCGCCTCCATCATGGACCAGGTGTTACTTCCATTAAAGTTAGTGAGTGGGGACACCACACAGTAAAGAAAACATACACACACAAGCATCAGAAAAAAAACCCAGGGATATAAAAATATATCAGTTAAGTACAAAGAGATGGATACAAATGCTGCTTGGACCTGGGTAAGAGACATGTCTCCAAATGGTGAGCGCCATGACAGGAGGGACACACACAGTCATCCTATCCAGGAGCAAGCATCCAAAGGGCGGGCAGACCGCTGTGTGCAGGGCACTGGAAGGGAAGGACCGCAGAGACCCACGGAGCCCACGTGCAGGGTCCTTGCATCCTGGGGACCAGCCTGCCCTGCCCTGCCCAGCCCAAATGAAGGGTGATGAAGTCACCCTGCAAAACCAAAAGCAAAGTCTAAACAAAATCCTCACACATCACAGGCTGGAAAATCCTGTCCCAACTTTCAACGCTCACCTGCCCTTGGCCAGCACCATCCCTGCCGCCTTCGGTGCATCTTGGACCTGGCCGCCTTTCATGGGCCCAGCACTGTGAAGTGCTTGTCCCTTCCCCAGGGTCCTCATTAGCATCACCAATGCATGGCACAGAGAACCACAGACTGAGCAGGTCAGCTGCTGGTGCCTCTGGCCAAAAAAGGAGCTTTCAGATGAAGTCTTCAATCCCTTGAGAGCAGATTCCATTCAGTACATGGTTTTATCACAGCTTGGTACTAAGAGATATTTCCCAAATCCAACTGGAAATTCCAGTTTCACTGTCATCCTAATAAAGTTTCCAGGGTATGGTCAATATGCACCTCTCAAGTGAAGAAATGCAAACTAAAATATTCTGGCCTATCTGATCCACATAAAAATAGTATCACACTTGAGTAAGGATGAACGGCAACAGGGACTCTTCCACTTTTGGGAAGAGCGCATGGTCGTTTGAGGTCATCAACATCTATCTCAAAATTTCAGTGCCCTGACTTTGAATGCAGCCACTTCTCTTCCAGGGATCCTATTCTCACATAGGCAGGTAAAAAAATAGATGTGAAAGCAGCCCTTGGAGTCTTAGTTATTAAAACAAAAACAAACAGAAAGTTACCTAATTATCTATCCTTTAAAAAAACTTCAAGGTCTCCTTATAGGAATCAATACACAGCAATCCAAAAGGACAGAGAATATCAACATATAACTGAATTTTGAAAGCTTTTTATAGTAGAGAAGCCCATCACACAGGACTTCACCGGGCAGGTCAAGGCTAGTGGCATCCCTGGCACTAAGCAGCGCTAGCGGGGCGCATCCTTGATGTTGCAGGCGCTGAAGCCCTGCGGTCCCCCTCCCCAGGCTGGCCAACCCACACTCACCGTGGGCAAGCACCAGACAAACCAAACTCAGCGACAGTCTGCAGCAAACCTGATCAGTGTGCCTCAGAACTACTGCAGACTCAAAGACACCAAGAGTCTGAGCCCGTCAGAGACCGGAGGAGGCTAAGGAGACAGACAACTACAGGCAACAGGGGTTCTGTGTGGGGTCTGGGACCAAGGAAAGAGCATCAGGCAAATACTGGTGAAAGTAGCACCTTTGGTTCACTCACAGTTGCAGACTAATAACGGCCCCTCATGGTGGCAAACATGTTAGTGATAGAAAGTTCGAAGGGGCACTCAGGAGCTCTGCCATCATGACAACACTGCCACCAACCCACAACTGTTCTAAAAGAAAAGGTTTATTTAAGGGAGAAAAGCCCAAGTGAGCACGTGTGTGTGGTAGGGAAGGCAAGCCTCACAGACAAGTGATCCAATTTGGTTTTTCTTTCTTTTTTTTTTTTTTTGGAAAAAACTTATTACTCTGTAGGATGCTTCTCCCCTCTTGCTCACCTGTCTCTAACAGGTACATAAAACCATGGAAATCACCTGGAAGGAGACATGCTGAGCAACTAGGGGCCCCATCTAGGGACAGAAAGGGACACGGAGTAGCAGGAAAGGAGCAGGTGGGCTACTCTTTCTACCATGTGAGTCTGAATCACCACACTCACAAGGAGCTGATGTGCATAAATTCCTTGTATGCTCAAAACTACTCTGGGGACAAAGATCATCCTGCAGGAAGAGAATCAACCTGGTAAACTGAAAACCACAAACTGCAAATGTGAGCTTAAAAAACAGCCAGGACATCGGCCACCTGCGCTGCACAAGACAGCCACAAAGCTTTCCTTCTGGAAGCAGAATGGAAGGGCCAAGAAGAGCCAGTTCTGAGGCCTCCTCTTCCGGTAAGTGTTTACCTGTGGGCTTGGACTCTCCTATAATCATCACCATCAGGAAATGGCCTTAAATCCGTAACACTGACTCCTTGCCTGCTCTCTGCTCCAGCCCTGAACTACACTCAAAGGAGCCACCAGACGCACAGAGTTCTGCTTCCACGGCCGTGCTGCGCACCGCCCGACCTGTGCCCATGGCTTCCGGTTCACAGCAGAGCAGGACAGAGGCTGGCATGAGCAGTCCACACTTGGAGATGGCCAGCCCTCACTTGGTACGGATGCAGTGCAGACAGGCCATCAAGTGTGGAATTCAGCACCACTCATGAACACAGGAAGTACAGCAAGGTCCTAACCTGCCTCCCGTGTCACCTTTCAAGGTCTCTGCCCACAGTAAACATATTCTAATACTTTAATAGTTTCCAGGGAATCAACCAATGATGACCCCCAGAGCCTGGCCCCAGTGTCTAGTAACCTGGTGTGGCCATTCAAAGCTATTTCTCCTCCAAAAGGGCTCTGAAACACAGCAAGACATGAGAAGTTGTTCAGAAAAGAAAACAGCCCAATGAAGAGGAAGCACATCTATTTCATGTTGCTCTTAAGATCAAGCGATTTAATTCCACTAACATTGATTCTTCGCAGGCTGATTTAATTTCCCTAAAACTGACTGAGCTTCTGCTCTCTTGACATGAACATCTGGGCAGCCAGTGCCAGCACCCACTTCACAGAGGAAGGACGAGGCACAGAAGGGAAGGTCTTGGGGCCACCTTCATGCAGATCCTGGAGAACTGAGCTGTGAGCCATGGCGGGCCAAAAGGAGCCCTGAAACTATCACGGCTTCCCTTTTAGGTCCTAGAACTCTTGGAAAACCTGACACAAAAAGACAAATAAAAAAGCAGGGTCCTTTCTCCAATTGTTATGAAGCATCTGCCTACAGCTTCAGTCTGAGATACCACCTCATACCCACCACAATGGTTACTATATCCCCAGAAAGGGAACTAGGGGGGAGGGAAGGAAAAGGGAAAAATGTGGATGAGGATATGGAGAAACTGAGACCTTGTCTTGGAAGAACATGGCACTGTCTAAGCAGCGATCCTACTTGTGGGGACAATAAAGCCAGGAGAATCAAAGGCAAAGACCTCGGTGCTGTCAGGACAGCCACATCCACAGCACCACTATTCACAATAATCGAAAGGGGGAAGCTACGCAAGTGCACCCACAAGTACCACAATGATGCAGACAGGCACTGCGTTGTACAGGATCCTAGCTGCATCACTACTGGAGTATTACACAGCCTTTAAAAGAAATTCTGACACATGCTCCACAGGGCAAATGAGCCTGAGCACATTAGGCAATGTGAAATGAGCCACAAGCAAAAGGAAAAATCAAAGGACCAAAGCAGTTGGGTTCACAGAGACAGGAAAAAGAATGCTTGCAGGGGTTGAACGGAAGGAGAAGCAGGGAACCGCTGTTCAATGGGGATGAAGCTTCCAGTGGGAAAAATGCAGAAGCAAGAGACAGTCCGCGGGGCAAGTGCACACATGTATATTTTACCACAATTCAGTTGTTTGTTTGGGGGTTTTGTTGGTTTTTTTTTGTTTGTTTTTGTTTTTTTGAGACAGGGTCTCACTCTGTAGTTTAGGCTGGTCTTGAACTCAGCCTCAAACTCAGCAATCCTCCTGCTTCTGCCTTCTGAGTGCTGGAATTACAGGCATGAGCCATTATGCCTGGCACTGTGGTGTGTGGTACTGATTGCTGCTGGGTGTGAGTCACCACGCCTGGCATTGTTGTATGTGGTTTCCGGGGATCGAACCCCAGGCCCTTGTGTTTGCAAGACAGGCGCCTGAACCACTGAGTTAAATATCCAGCCCACAATTCAGCATTTTAAACAGTGACTCCAAGTGCTTCAGGTAGCACCGCTCTACAGCAAAGTCAAAGCAGTTTTAGCTGCAGTACTCAGTGACTAGGCTTCGGGGGCTCAGGAAGGGGCCCCTGCGCAGTCATGCCCAGTCTTCCTTCCTTTCTTCCCAGGCACTCAGGGAAGCAAACCCAGGGGCCCAGCCTGCAGAAGCTTCTGGGAAGGGATCCTGGGCAGATCCCAAGGCAGTTGGAGCCGGTGGGAAAGAAGAGGTTGTTGAGTCACTGGGAAGATGACAGAGAAAGAGATGCCGGCTGGGGAAAGGGAAATGGAGCACTCGGAAAGGTAAGGATGCAACTGTCAACTCCCAGTGCTGACTTGCTAAGTCACAGCCTAAGTGAGGACCAACAGGGAGCCCCCAACCCTCAGGGTCAAGGACACAGCAGCCCCTGCTGGCTCACGGCCCACCCAGCATTTCCGCATATGCTCCAGAAATCATGTGTGGTTACACCAGCATGACATTCTTCTTCTAAACTGATCGTTCCAACTGAACAGTGAGATGGGTTTGTGAAATGCTAGGAACCAGTTTTCAATATTCCATCAACTGAAAACTGACTCTACTGTACCTGGAGGAGAAGGGCAAAAAACTGGTAAAATAATCTAACACTGGCTTCCATTTGGCTTGTAATAAGAATCCGGATCCATAAAACTGACTTTCCTTAATATGTTTGACCGAGGATATTATTTAAATGAATTCGTACTTTTCAAATTACATTAATAAATGGCACCCAATCCTGGGCGCAGTAGCAGGACAAAATCGAAATGAAAAATCAATGCAAGAACAACCTCAAGTTTGGAGGAGAAGAAGAGGAGAAAAATGTATCAAAGTCATCCCTCAGGACTTGCAGGGGCCAGGTCCAGGGCCCCCTGCAGATATCAAAATCCACGGGTGCTGAAGTCCCTTTTTAACAAGGGTGCAGCATGTACACCCGACGCTCATATCCTCCTGAAGACCTGACATCATCTCCAGATGACTTATGGTGCCTTGCACAGTGCTGTGCTCTGTATACAGGTGCTGTTCTGCACTGTTTAGTGAACAATGACAAGGACGAGGTCTGTCTGGTACAGTGCAAAAATAAAACATGTTTTAACAATAGTGGACAACCCCAGATGCTAAGTCCACGGGTACAGCGGACCAACTGGGGCCTCCAGGATGGGGACAAACTCTTTACACACTTTCCTAATCATCTCAAGTTCAGGAAGAGTAAATAATTTGCCCCAAATCATTGCATGCAGTTCAGTGCAAACCCAGGCCTCCAAAATGCTCTCTCTCACTCTCTCTCTCTCTTTCTCTCTCTCTCTCTCTCTCTCTCTGTCTCTCTTTCCTCTCTAAACTGCAGCATCCCGTTGGCCAAATCTTGCTCCCTTTGGAAAAAGAAGAAAGGAAGCTCTCATCCTCCTCTGGTTAAACTGCAGTTTTGTTTGCAGAACATTCAGAAAAGGCCACAGAAAGATCTTCACTGAGGGCTGTGCTAGCATTAAACATTATTCAATAAACCACAGCATGGAAGTTGCCAACTGACATCTCACTCTAACCTGGAAAGAGTCCTGGTTAAATACATTCTTTTCCTGTTTCAATTTCTAGGTATCATTTCTATTCATCAGCCACAAATCCACATTAAAAAGCAGGAAACAAAAAAGCAGAGCCACAGTTGTAAGACACAACCAGAGTGGGTGGCATATTATGATAAACAAGGATGACAATACAACATTTTTCCAGCTGTGATAAACATATTTAAGATCTATCATAGAGGCTGCTGGAGCTAAAAGTGAAAACTATGAAAATTACAAGTTGTTTATAACATTGAATTTATGTCTGAGAAGCTTTTATTTTTTAGGCAGAAGCTGTCTCACTAGGAGATCATTGCCTTACCATCTTAAAATCTGAAATTTGTTTTTTTTTAAAGTTGCGACTCACTGAGGCTGTCAACACATCGAAAGTGATTTAACGACTGGCTCCGGCCTGAGTGCCACAGTCTGAAAATGACACCCGCATGCGGTCCGGCTCAGAGGTGAAGCCGGCCAGGCCGCAGCGGGCATGGCAGCCTCCCCTCCTCCTCAGGGAGGTTCCCCGAGACCCTCATGTGCCCAGCAGTCAGGACGCTCACAATCCACCGCACCTCAGACATGAGACACAAGCAGGTCTGGTCAACAGACAGCCTCCTCTGTGTCTGAGATGAGAAGAAAAAAATCTTAAATGATGAATTATGTCCAGATTTCCAAACAGCCATGGCCTTCGTGCCATTTGTTGGCCTCTGAAACTATTTGGTGTCTATATAGAGGTTTCCTTTCCCAACTTACAAAAAACCCCACAAAACCCAACTTTGAACAATAAACCTTGCCATCCAACTGTGACTGATGAGATGTGCTTGTGAAACAGGCTTGTCAGATACACTTATACAAGAGGACACTCACTTGATTGCAATTCCTAACATCCTGAATATCTTTAAAAACTTCCATAGACAACAATGTCCTCAACAAACAAAACTGTTGTGTACTGTACTAAACTGAGCAAAGATTATCTCATCCCCTAAAAACCAATGTCAGTAAACAAGATGTAACTCAACTGGGCAATACCTACGTGAGCAAAAGTTCCTCTGGAAAAGCCAGAGGGCTTCCCAGAAACTTCTTACCTTCCAGGCAAGAACAGTTCCTCAAAGACAGGATCTACAGAAAAGAGGGAACAGAACTGAGAACATCAGACCGTGGAAGACGCCGCCTGCTAAATAGAGCGTTTTACTTTCTGAACTTTAAAATAAACATTCAGACCATTTGTGTAATCAGTGAGTTGTACCCACCAGAAAAAGGAGTCTATCTCTCCATTACAGATCACAGAGCCAAACCAGTGAGATCTCTTTCCAATACATATGATATCAACCCAAATTGGCCTGTTTTATAGGAGCCAATGTGTGCCGAGCACTTGTCAGATAAGAGGGAAATGTATGTTTCCTGCTTTTATAGAATTTTTAGAACAGGGGAAGGAGAGGAGAGACAGAAAGAGGAGAGAGAAAAAGAAGCCACCCCAGCACCGGGCGGTCAGTCCCTCCAGCAGCATATACATACGGGGCATCCTGGCAGGCCCAGAGGTCAGTGGTTCAATGCTTCTGAGAGCCTACAGTGAGTAAAATGTACAGCAGGAAAACCATCACCATTTATCACATTCAAGCCCCAAGTAAGATGTGAAATATAAACTTAAAAAGCAACCCAGAGACAGATATTAGTCCCTCAGGGAAATGTAAAGTTGTAGACAAGCTCTTCATTTGAATCCCCAACATTTCCAAATCAAGTACAATTACACTTAACACTTCTTGCTCCCCCCAAAAAAAACATAGTCAAAGAGGCATTAGGGTAAAGATTGGTCTCCGCAAGGCATACATGGAGTGTCAGCCCACCTAAAGGGCCACCCTGTGCAAATGGATGGGAGGTAGTCATCTTTCCTGACACCATTCCCAGACTCTCGCCTCAAAAGACAACTCAGATAATCTTAGCGTCCTGATGTGATTTGAGAGATGGAAAAAATAATTTGAAATAAGGTCACCACAGGGAGCGAGAGGCAATTGCTTGGTGAAGTCCTAAAACACAAGCTGCTCTACCATTTACCATCCCTCGATGACCAATCCTGTCCCCGCACAAGAGCTCAGAGTGGTCAACTCTGTCCTGATCACTCCCTGACCTACACAGAAAATCACTGAGCATAAAAGAAAGAATACAAGGGCCCCATCAAAATTCCCTGTGGTGGTACAGAGCTGGGATGTTGAGAAGAGGATCCGAAGTTTGAGCCCAGCCTGGGCAACTTAACAATTTACCAAGACTCTATCTCAAAATTTAAAAATCAAACAAGGCTGAAGATGTAGCTCAGTGTGAAGAGTTTAACATCAATCCCCAGTACCACAGGGTTAAAAAAAATGCCTAACAGGTTTTACATGACACAGTACAAATCACAGCATTGCTGTCTGCCTTTTCATGTTGAAAGATGAATAATCTTCATAGCCAGCACAACAATTCATGTTGAACTGAGAAAAACTCTCAATTCAAGCCCAGTCCAGGTCTAAAGCTGGTAGAAACACTACTGTCAAATTAATCCCATAACCGAGCCAGACTGGCCTTCAGCAATACATGAGGTGAAGGACCTACCACTGCACCTGCAAGGTGAAGCCAAGACTGGAGCTCCAACCTCCCTCACACATGCCAGGGTGGTGGAGTCCAAGGCTACACCCACCACAAGCAGCCAGGAAGCACTGACCACAACACGAGCCACTATCTGCGGCTCACAAAGCCAGCAGATTACAGCTCTCACTCAGCTTGGAGGTTCATCCACAGATTACCTCTTGGGATAAACCCAGAGAGGCAAAAACCTTCCTCCCCATGAAGCCGTCAAGGTCAATGCACTTCCCTGCCAACATCCACTGAGCGAAACAGCAATTCATGAACACTTCTGACAATTAAGAGATCAGCTGCCGGTGGAAGCAAAAACAGCACAGAAACAAGAATGAACACCGGACTGCGTGCAGGGTGCCAGGTAGCTGCCTTAAACAAGTGAGGTGTAGACAGACAGGAGACTGGGCAACTGCCAATCTAGCAACAAACAGCCCCATAGGGATGGAATCCTAACAGAAACGAAGGGCTGGAGGCTCACAAGGCAGTGGCTCTAAACAAGGGGAGCACTGGCAGCTCTAACCAAGAAAAGAAGGGAAAGCAATTCGAGTCTGAGAAAACAGACAGTAGGAATAACACCGTAAAACAGCTCTACATGCAACTGAGCTATAATTTTTAATTGGTTTGTTGACAAACTTCCAAAAATTGCTTCAAAAAGAAACTCAGGATACCTCAATAACTTTGGAAAAAAGATTTTTTACAGTTGACACAAAACTACCCATTTTTAAAGCAACAGACTCCAAGCATTTAACAAGTGAGTTCTTTCAAACCATAAAAGGACAATTTATTGCCATAGTCTGATGATACATGACTGTTAGAGGACCAAGTAAAAAGGAAAGTTATTAATTCATTTTACAAAGGTAGTCTCTATCTGAGGGCAAAATCAGGCAAAGACAGCATAAAGCTACTTAAATAAGAGGTGCAAGAAATCAAAATATATGATTTAACAAACCCAGTTTAATTAAGACTGTAAAGAGTCACCCAGCAAAATCAAAATGATTTTCCCTTGGAATCTGAGAAGGGACCACAACGAAGTAGCTAATGCCCACCTCGGTATAACAACCACTGAACCCAAATGGGTGCCAAATGGCATCGGAGCATTTAACACTAAACCATCACCCGCAAAAAGCAGACAGTGAATCCTTCAATATAAAAAACACAGGATACCTCACAGACTGAAAAAACTCCAAGCTATTATCATTAATAACAACAAAAACAAAAACACTAAGACAAGTATGTGCCAATCAGCATCTCACACTGCTCTGGATGGACAGATCAGCCAGACAAGACCCTGTGGCCCACTGGCCAGTACCCATGTGAGTCCACTTGAGCCATCAAGCTGAGGGACAGTGGGCTGACACGGCCTCCTGCCATCCCATTCTGTATTTTTGCCCTTCGTTTGGAATCCCTCCCCACTTCCAGCCTGAAACACAGTATGATGCCCTGAAGTACAGAGGCCATCTTGGGAGACCAGGAGGACAAAGCCACACTCCATACAGAGAAGAGAAGTGGTGCTCTGTGCCCTCTCCGGACACAGCCGGAGCCATACACTGATTCTTTCTAGACTTCTTTAACTTGGGAAAAAGACTGAAGGTGATAAAGTCTTTACTAGACAGGTTTCTGCTTATTTTCAGCCAGTAATACTCCTCAACAGCAGATACCATAAGCACAGTATGGAGATGCCAGGCACCGGAAAATGAAGACAGAATTATCCTTGCGGATCATCAAGGATTCTTGGCACAGAAAAGTTACGGAAATCAACTGGGAAACCACTAAAACAAGAGCAATCAAAAGACTGACGAAACAATCCAAGTACCATAGCTTTCTTCACACACACACAATAATTAGTGAAAACTACGATGGAAAATGAAGATTATTTCTACATCATCTAGGAAAATTAAAGGACCTCTAGGACATGTGATTTTTGACAGATTAAAAAACAAAAATAAATGGAGAGACATGAACAATTTTGAATGAAAACTTCAAGTATTTCTAACTACTATTTTCTCTCATTTCCCTATATGTATTAATCAGAGTCAAAAATCCAATTTTTTTTTTTTTGAGAAGATGTAGAAACAAAACAAATTGCACAGGCATGTGTAAATATACAAGTCCATCCAAAAGAAGACACCAAGATTTCTGCAAGTGAAGATTCTTCCCAAAAAACATTAACATGTACAATGAAACCACAATACTCAAGATAGTATGATTTTACCACATTCAGCAGTTAGATGAGCAGAAAAAGAAAGCCTTAAAATATAACTTTTGATATGAAAGACACTGGATAGTCCAATGAAGAAAAAAACAGCACTGGGAAACAGAATTATTAACAAGAGATATTTTACTTTATGTAAATGCAAAATAAATTCTAAGAATATTGAAAATAAAAACAAAAAGATGAAATAAATAAGTTAAATGAATGATTACATTTGATTTTGATATAAGTACAAACATTTCTGGCCTTTTAAAATTTTTTCTTGTTGGCAGCACTGAGGATTGAACCCGAGGGGTTCACAATAAGCTACATCCCCAACCTTTTGCATTTATTCTTTTTAGTGCGGGTCTCACAAAGTCACTAATCTTAAGTGTAAACTTTCTAAGCAAAAGATTAAAGACCATACTACACAGACAATCTATATTAAGTAAAACACTGTGTAAGTCAGTAAGGCTAAAAACTAAACCTTTAAAAAAATAAAGCAAGAATGAAGCGAGAAAAATATATATGAAAAACAAAATACAAAGTAAACATTTTACAAGAAAATCTATGCAAATTTTTAAGAACCCATCAGTAACTCAAACAAAATAATTGGAAAAATGAAAATCCTAGCAATAACTTAGAAAGAAGGCTAAAACAATACAATATACTTTTTAAATGCTACAAAGTTAGTTTCAATTAGTCACAATTTAGTTTCAATGTTGGTAAAGAGTATGGGGGACGAACACTGGTTTTTGGAGCTTAAAGTTGGGAGTTTTCTAGGAAATATTTTGATAATATTTAGCTGTGATCACAGTATGAACATAAAAATTCTTAGTATTCCATACTTTCAATTTTCACGAATCTAACCCAAAGAGTGAATCAACATATCAATAGTACGTAATGATTTTATTACTTTCTAATGGCAGAAAGAATGAAATGCTTATATTCAGCAATTATAATGTAATTTTAATAGTTTTATCAAAGCCCATATTCTAACTGACAAAGGTAAGTGCAACAGACAAAAATCTGAAATAATGCTAAAATGACAAAATGTGTATAATAAACTCTGTATGTAATATAATGCTGATCTTATTTTCTTAAGTATATAAGCACATTTGGGAGAAATGCTTGGGAAAATGAAAGAAAATATTGATAAGGGTTATCTCTGGATAAGTTTAATTTTCATTTTCCTATTTTTCCTAACTGTATTTTCAAATTTTTCCTAGTCATGCTACTATTGTAACGTTTAAAGAAGCATTAAATATAATAAAATGATTTTAGTGTAAGGTGACAGACAAATTTGTCCCTAATTAAGGGTTCACTGCTCATCACAGCCGCAGGAGGTTAGACTGTGAGATCCTCCAGTACTCTGTGGCCTGCACCTTCTGAGAAGACCTCACGCAGGGGACAATGGGAGTGTAGATCCTGGGATGGGAACAGTCGAGGCTTATCATCCTGTCTGTTATCTTAGAACTCTCAGGACCTCCATGTCTTCACACTTGTACAACGCTGGCATCAAAGGGCAGAAATCAGTCTGGAGACAATAAAGTTCCTTTTTGCTGTTTTCTCACATTATAGCTATTTTCTTGCTACTCAACATGATTTCCTGCTTCTAGAAATGCAAATCATAAAGTTATTTCTAACAATAAATAAAAGCAACTCATTTTCATCTTTAAAAATAAGGAACAAGTACACTCACCATGGGCTAGTCACCAAACACAATTCTCGCTATTATGGAGCTTACAGTCCTCCTTCCGAAAACTGAAGTTCAAGCAATATGCCCAAAGCAGTTGTACCTTCATGGTACGTCTTATTATGGTCTCATAAATTCTGCTTCAATGTGACAATCAAACTGCCTTACAGAAATTATTTTAAAGTATGTCTAAAACCCACTGTCCAGAGATCTGAGACTTTATCATTAATACTTGTAGAAATACAGATTTTTCTATATAGATACCACTAAGTATTCTGAGACCACCAGGAATTCATTCCACTGATCAAACTCATCTAAGCCCTCAAGAAATCCTTCGTAAGACAAGAGAAACAAGGCTGCACATTTTTTCCAAATATTTTCTAGAGAAATCACAACCACAATGGAAAATTCACTGAATGAGGAGAAAAAAGGACCTTGTAGATTTCCGGAAAGAAAAAGGCACTGATCTGAAATAAAACACAGTCCTACGCAGAGGGGCGGCTTATCAGGTATTTGCACATCAACTACTTCACAGAATGAACAACCGTCTTAAAAAGTACTTGCCCCTGGGGCTGGCACTGTAGTTCTGTGGCAGAGCCCTTGCCTGGCACACAAGACACACTGGATTTGACCCCCAGCAGTGAAAACAAAGTACTTGTCCACCTGCCAATGCAGAGCCCCCAGCTTCCAGGAGCCTTAGCTGACAGGCAGAAGTTGAAAAGATATTTCCGCAGCCAAAGGTGAGACTGGGGGCGTCCAACTGTATTCACAGAGCGTATGCCCAGCATGCGGGATCCAGTGGGAACTGCCCACTTCACCTGCTCTCAAAGCTGATCTGTACAGCACGGAGACAGAGGTCCTTCTGTTTTAATAATAAAGTCACCAGCCAGGGGTCTGAGGAGTTTTTTTCCATTTCTATTATTGAGAGTTAAGAGAGCTGTCAATCTCCAACCAGAAGAGCAGCTGAGGAAAGATAAAACAGAGTGAGGAAGATAAGTTTCTATTTCTTTGAAACCTTCCATGTGTCACAGAGAGAAGCACGCAAAACGAGACCTCCAGAGGACAACTGTCCTGCCAACGAAGACACCACAGAGAGGGAGGGACAGAGTGTGTGGGACCTGCCGGCCTACACATCAGGTGACAGAGCACGTGCGGCCATGTGTGCCCAGAGCACCCTGCACGAAGGAAGGAAGCACTTGGGCTAAGGCGGCATTGGCGTCGGTGTCCCCAGAGAGCAGAAGCTGCACGTCAGGAACCCTAACTAGAAATACTGCATGAAGTCTCTGATCGAGCATCACTTTCCGGCATCAGTATTTGGCCCTCAAAAATCCATTCACCACAGATGAAATTATTCTGGAACTAACACTTGGTTATCCCAGTCAGGAACAGCTGAGGGACCCGGACATCATCCCTTACAGCTGGAAAGGTTTGTGTTTCTCAAAATTTAAGACTTTTTTTTAATCACAAAGGAACTAGAATCTTCAAATCAGAGGAACCAGATTGGTTCAGGGAAGCACCCAGACTTGAGGCCCTTTTGCCGGTCTCTATTTTACTTCCTGCCAAGGGAAGATGGGAAACGTGGAGGCCGCCGCTTCAGCATTTTCTTGATGACTCTGGGTCTTTCTCCCTTGTTGCAGGAATCACAAATATTCTCAGTTCTTTTCTAGTTACAAAATGAAATTTGTGCCTGAACACGTCTTTAAAATAAATATTAAATGTTATGAGGGAAACAATTGGCCGCGTGGAGAATGTCCGCACACCATGGCCGAGCACCGCACAATCGCTTGGATTCTATTCAGATACACGCTGGAAAGCTAAGAAAAACCTCGAGTTGTAGCCTCGGCACTCCGGCGCTGATGAAGCTGAAGTCCTTTGAACTTATCGCCTTCACACAGCCTGTCCAAACAAAAAGATCTCTAAAATCCCTTTGAAAAAGCCCCAACAAGAGCCTAAACTGCAAAGCTATTTTTCAGGGCACAACAGTACAACAAGAAGCAGAATTTCTGGGAAGGAGATTTTGCTATTTTTTTTTTTTCTTTTCAATGCTTTTAAAGCAGTGAAGAGGGAAAAAAAGGCTTATAAACCCTGGAAGCTGCGAATCAGGAAGTAGGAAACGGCTGATCCTGAAATGGTCAGCCTAAAAATCCCAAGTCTGGAGGCTAGGAATTTAAAAAATCTTAGGCATTTTGTATTATTTTCTGAATCTGAAAGAGCTGAGACTTGAGAGAGAAGGGCAGGGGGCATTAGGCAGTAAGTCAGCCCCTACCAACACAGAAAGCTCAGGCCCATAATGAAAGGCTCAGCTGGAGCCCCCTCTCTACAAATACGGTTTTGTTTACCATGCTGCTGGGGGCTCAAAGCTCTGCACACAGAGCCAGCCCCCGCCTCTGGGCTCCTCTTTACTCCCCAACATTAAACACAGAGAGGCCCGGGACCCTAAATATCTTACACCTCCAACCCTCCCTGCCAAGATTAGAAACAATGGTCACTTTTGCTTTTGGGAAAGATGATACTCGACTGCAAAGGCCCATGAAATAAAAACTGCAGAACTGCTCTCACCTCCCGATGGGGCTGCCCGCTGCTCTGGCTTCAGAAGAACTCTGCTAACAGGCACGGCAGGGCGGGACTCACTACTTCCCCAAAACGCTGCACTAGGGACAGTCCTCCACCTTCCAACAGGTGCCAAGGGCCCTAGACCAGGAATGTACTGTGAACTATAAAGTATTCCCAATTATCTTATACAGCAATTAAACATACCACTCTAGAGGAGCAAGTCATGTTAGTCCTGTCAACATATATTTAACATATATTCAGGGAGGAAAGGGGAAAAAATGAAATAAAGTCATTCCAAGTACTGGCTGTCAGCTGCAGTCATTTAGCAGGGCTTTTTCTGGTGTAAGCCCAGGCACTATGGACAAAGGCCATTAAGCACAAAGGAGTGATGAGGGTGTATCCAGAAGACCCACTTGGAGAAGCTGGAGTGGGTCATCCAAGGTCCCGGAGACGGGCCTTTGCTTCATCTTCACGGGACACACACTCTTCCTGGGGATGGCTCCAGGTTCTTTCTCAAAGACCAGGACCTTCCCGTGGACTGCTTTCATTCATCCTGGCCAGCAGACCCAGTCTTTAATGGGCATTTTAAAGGGCACTTGATCTCCCTGCATCCCAAGTACTACCAAGAAGCCCAGCTTCTCAGGCCTTGCTTTGAGCCCCATCTCACATTCTTAACCCAGGCTAAATCCACCTGAACTCATGCCTGGTGAGGCCACCTGATCCTCAGAGGCCTCTAGGTCCCCTTCAGGTGTGGTTAATGATCTCTATCCACTGTTGTCTTCCTCTTCCCTGCAGAAGTGTCTGGTCTGATGCCCTGCAGCACCGTATTGCTCACTCACCCCCTCGGACACTCAGCTCTCCGGAAGGCCATGACCGTGTCTTACCGACAAATCTGACTCAGGGAATATGTGGGAGCATCCAGGTGTTCCCTGCCCCCTTTCAGCTCCTGCAAAACCGAATTCTCCGCATCCAGCTCAGCCCAGAATCTCTCAGGCCCCTGAGCCATCTCCTCGGTTGTGCAGGAGCAGCATCTCCAGCTCTGCTCCCACTGGAGCCGGATCCAAGTGGCACTCACTGCAGCCAGGCTCTCACAGGTCCCCGCACAGGGACGGCCAACTCCTGGGTCCAGGCTCAGAACTCACAGCCGGCTGCCCAGCCCAGGCAGCCGCCCAGAGAACTGAAGGAAGGTGGGGATGAGCTGGTGGCCCAACAGAACTCCCTCTGAGGCCGCATGACCACAGCCTGGACTGTCCAGCCCCATCACACATCCTAGATGTCCATCACACAGCCAGCGTATCCAACTCTCAGGGCAACTTTCTAAAGCAGCCTTCAATAAAAGTCCCGGGAATCCAAAGCCCAGGGCTGGGGAAAAACAACCAAAGCAAGGTCACTAATTCCCCACAAGTAACTGTACACAGTTCCTAGAAATTCAAACAGGTAGGCAGAATGAAGTGTGAGGGGCAAAAGGAAGCAAAACTTCCCAGGCTCTTCTCCCCTTCCTTGAAAGCGAAGAGGTTCTGAGCAGCACGTTAGTGACCCCAGGCCCTGCAGGTTTGAGACTGGCAGATAAAGGGGCCCAGTGTGTGCGCAGGAGGCCCAAGTACTCTGCACTGGGGGTGGAGGGATCCAAGTGCAGAGTGCGGGGGAAACCTTAAGACTGCCTCATTTGCCTCTAAAGTGCTCACGGGATTAACAGGAAGGCTTGATCAATACTGATTTTACGGTCCCGGGAGTGACTCACCACAAAATTTTACCCAGTTTAAAGCTCAGCTGTGAACAGAAACAAAACAACATAATAGCAGGGTCAGATTTAAAATAGCAAGTACGACTGGTAAACAGTTAGTGCTTATAAACAATTAGCATCGCCTCTCCAGCCTGCAGGATCTCAGAGACAAAGTACAGCTCATGCTGTCGGCCGAGCCGAGCCTCCGTCCTCGCAGCGCCCTTCACTCCTGGGGTGGCTACCCAGACAGAGCTGGGGAAGGATGGCGGCACACCGGGCCGGGGGGGCCGGGGGCCGGGTGAGAACACTCCCTCGATTTCCAAAAGTGAAAGTTAAACTCCCCCACAATGTAACTTCTCTCTGTGTCGCTTCTGCATCATTTAAAACATGCAACTTGTTTGTCCTACAATGGGCAATGGGGTCGTGTGAAATTTCTCACCAACTGAAAGCCTCTTAAATTACATCCGCTTCCAGAAAGACAGCAGCATACACAGAAGATGAACTACACACATCATGCATTTTGGTGAGAAGACAAAAGTGTCAGTGCCATCTTCAAAACACATAGTCCCACAGGATCCACAGGACTGGCTCCAGGACCTGGGATGTCAAATCCAACAGTGCCCAGGTGCCCTAGACTAGAAGGGGCACTACTTGTATCACCCTGTGCATGCAAATCTTCTGCATTTCTTCAGATTTAAACCAACTCAAGATAACTTACAGTACTTCACACAATATAAGTAATTCTAGCACGCCTATGATCCCACCACTGTGAGGAGGCTGCAGCAGGAGGACTGCAATGAGTTCAAGGCCAGCCTGGGCTACATAACAAGACCTTGTCTTGAAAGAAAACAATTTATCTACTGTATTTGAGGGAATAAAAAAAAAGGAAAAAAAAGGGCCTATACATGTCTGCTAGAGGTATAATTTTTTCCCAAAAAATATTTTTGAGCCACTGTAGGTAGAACCCATGGATATGGAACACACGGCTCACAAAATCTGTAGGTACCAGATCCCGCTTATGCTTTAACATGTCATGAATACTTAAGTTACAGCCCTAGCTTAGCTGGACTCCTTAAAAACAGCACGGGCAGGGAGGGGTCACCAGAGATGCATGACTGAGTGTCCACCCTTCATACCTATGTGGACAGTCCAGTCCCCACGGGGTCTGAGGAATGTGCTTGGGCTTAGAGGAGGAAAGCACCCCAGAGCGGGCTCAGTGGCCCTGTAGAAAGAGGGCTCCCTCTCTACCAAGTAAGAACACAGTGAGAAAGCATTTGCCACCCCTCCCATCTACACGCTAAAAGACAGGCTTTCACCGGAACCCTAACCACTGGCACCTTCATCCTGAACACACAGAACTGGGAGAAACTGCCCTGGTGAAGCCATCCAGCCTCGCCGACGAAGGCACCATACAACAAGAGTGAGTGGTCCACAGTCCACAAAGACGCAGACCTATCTCTCATCATGGGACTATACCTGCTCGACAGTGAGGTAGGAAAGGGACAGACAAGCAAGCACAGCAGCTAGGGAGGCCAGGCAAGCCCAATCACTCAGGTCTGCTTCTAAGTGCAGGGAAGAGGCCAGTCTAATGCCCATCATGATCAGCCACTGTCAGCTGACTCCCTCCCACTCCCAGGACCCCAGACAGGAAGAGCTGCCATTGGGCGGGTGGAGAAAGCCCTCACAGCCAGCAGCCAGACAGGCCGGGCCACCTTGCAGTCTCGTCTGGAATCTGGCAGGTCTAGGCCTGCACGCTGGTGCCTTGTTAAACTAGATGACAACTGCGTACAAAGGGCTGGCCCCCAGAGGATGTGCTGGGAAGGTGAAAGGTGTTGGGCAATCCCGGCCTTCCACGTGGCATGCGCACCCTGGGACCTCACGGCCCAACGCCTGACGGTCCTGCAGGTTCCTCTCCTGTGAAGAGGAGCCCCTGGCCACATCCACATTCAGATGCTCCAGCCTCACCTCTGTGGTCACTCCATTCCCTGTGCGATGGGGGAGCCCACTTGCAACAAAA
This sequence comes from Petromus typicus, assembly GCA_004026965.1. Classification (NCBI taxonomy): domain Eukaryota; kingdom Metazoa; phylum Chordata; class Mammalia; order Rodentia; family Petromuridae; genus Petromus; species Petromus typicus. The sequence continues at coordinate 48,797 of PVIR01003058.1, read as the reverse complement.
AATTGAGCTGTCAAAACGAATGAAAAGCTTCCGGTATAATCAAGGAGGGAACCAAATATCTAAACAAATCTCTCTTCTGGAAAGATGAGAAAATGAAAAAGCAATTACATATCACATGGCTGATTAACAATAAATTTCATCTGTGACCACCAAGGCACGACAGACCAACTCCAAAAGTGCCTCCCTTGAGAGGAAAGCAGGGTCTAAATACCATCTCTAGTTCAGAAAGCAGCGGGGCTTGTGGCAACTCAGCCCCCTTTCACTCCCCCACCCACGGCCCCAACGCCATGCTGCCCCCACTAATAACGCCAGGGCCTGGATCACAAGACCACAGCTTCCCCTCTGCTGCGGTGTCCACCTCACAGATAGGGACCGGTCTCAGAAATGCTTCACTGCTAACCCACAAGGAGTTTTCTTTAAAAACTAACACTCCAATACCCTCAGATATGGTTCAGCATCAGCCAGGGGAGACAGACTTTGGGGCAACCATCACCACCACTCATCTCCGATTCCCCCGTCCCGCAGTCCCCGTGCCTGGGGCTGCAGCGGCCACTGCTCACATATGGGGAGTCTACAGCATTCTGGGAAGCGCATCCCCTGGACATGTCTCCAGTTCACTGCATCGCAGAATGTCCTGACATCTCCCCCCGTAAGGCTGAGTGCTGCACCACATGTACGGGCCTCCTTTCGTTTGTCCAGTCATTCACCCACAGACACCAGGCTTGCTCCTACTTTTTGGCTGAGACAAAGCAGTGTTCCACGTCGCGCAAATGGCTGTACAAACACCAGGCTCTACTTCTTTGGGTTTATACCTAGGTGTACAATTGCTAGATCACGTGGCAATGCTATATTCATTTTGTTATGTTTGCTTTTCTTTACTGAGTACCTAGGCCTTCACACTGAGCTACATTCTCAGCCCTTTCTACTCTTATTTTACTTTGGGGCATTGTCTTATTCATTTACCCAAGGGGCTTGAGGTTGTGATCTTCCTGCCTCAGCCTCCTGGCGTGCTAGGATGACAGGGATGTGCCACCACACCCAGCTTACATTTAGATTTTGAGGAAGTTTCATGGTGTCATCGTTTTTACAGCAATGCACAGGGCTCCAGGCTCTCCACATCCAGACTATTACCTGTTAGGGCTGGTTTCTGGCTGGAGTAGCGGGAATAGCTAGAGAAATGTTATCCTCTGTTGGTTCAAATTGCATTTTGTCAACAATCGGTGCTGGTCAACATCTTTCCTATGCTTACTGGTCTCGGGGAATGTCGTAAATCACAGGAACTGACTCTTCCTCCTGAGGGATCTTAGATCATAGGAAGATGGCCTGAGTGGTTCAGGTTGGTGAGACATTTCTCATAGAAACGGGCCAAAACCACCCCAGCCCACTAACAAGTTATGAGGCAGGACTCAGCCTGAGGCACGTCTCGGGAGCACAGACCCTGGGCCCGGGACGTGACACGCAGACAGCGTCTGTGCACTGCACACCGTGACGGGGGCTGGCTTCCTGGCCCACGAAAACCTCTGGTATTCAAGAGTGCTGGACTCTGGGGAACCTCGCCCTCACCCTCACCCTTATGGGCAGCCCTTCACCCAAGGGGCACAGGGTCGCATCTCGCCCACTCAACTTGAACTATCCTAATTAGCCGTCCAGACCCCTAGTCCTGCTGTTTTAGATTCTGTGTCCTAAATGTGGCAGCAACCTAACATCCTCCTCAGCCCCTAGGCCCTTGACCTGGGTCTTCTCAGAAGGTGTATGTCACCTAATTACCTCCTCATCAAGGAAGAGAGCAAAATGACAGCGGCCACACAGCTCAGCTCAGCTCACACGTGAGTGATTCATTTCCGTCACTTGGCCCTTGGGAGAGCAGGGCACATCAGCCTTAAGAGAGCGCTTGCAACCCAAATAATCCCTCTCCCAGGGGAGGGGAGCGCTGCCTCAACCCCTTCCCCTGAGGCAGGAGCAGGACACCAGGAAGAGGGATGAGGGAGGGAGTGTGTTTCTATCTGGGACTGAGCTTGTGAAACCCTCTCTACAGGTCAGGAACAGCAAGTGGAACATCAGAATCGGTACACACGCAGCAAAGTACTATTTTTTTTCTTTCTCTCTCTCTTCAGGAAGTAAATAACCTCTAACATGTCGCTCCTCCATCCCTAATACCTCCAAGGCACTCCCAGTGTTTCCTACAGGCACTCCTCAGAGATTCACCGATATGCGTCTGTCTGGAAGGTAGAACCATCTCCTGAAGTTGAAGCCGGAGGGAAGCCAGATCACTTTCCATTTCACAGACAGGAAGGTGGAGCCCAAGGGTCAGCACAGCCTGCATGCACCTTAGCAGCAGGCTTCTAAGTTGCCGGCCCCAGGCTCTAACTCTAAGCTCAAAAGGGAATCAGCTGTCTGAGGAGCAGGGAGGAGGAGCAGATGGGAAAAACTTACTTTTAAACTTGGAAAAACAGAAACTAAGACATTCAAGCTATGCTTACTAAAACAGATGAAAAACGATTTAAAATTCAGAATGCACTAAAATTCCCGACATCAACAAGTCACAGAAAAGCCCACAGACCAAATGTTATCACCCTCTCATCAAGCCACTGGCATGACTGTGTTTTTCAATGTCACTTGGGGTTGAAAACAAACAGTTACCATTGCAGGACAGGCAGCTACGCAGCAGCACTAATCCCGGGCTAAGCGTGCCGTGGCCTCCACCAAGAACTACAATATTCCCATTTCTTCTGAAAACATAAATCAGCACAAGTTCAAAAGCACCAGTAGCAAAGCCCAAGCCAGGATGCAAACCTGGCATCTCCTTTCCAATAAATCACTCGTCTCTGCTTGTCCAAGGTGGGAATCACCCTCCTGGGTTGGCCAGCACTCCAGGCCAGCCTCCCTACTGCTGGCTCCCGCTCCCTCTCCCTGCTGTGTGCCAGGGGTTCCGGGCTCATCACCCTCCACCCAGTGGTCTGGGCCAGGCTGCCGCTCACAGCCCCTTCGGCCCCCTTCCTCCCCAGGTGCTGGTCCCCCAGGACCTTAAAGTCAAAGGCTCTGGCACCATAATGCGCTCCCAGCCATCAGGAGCGCACGGCTACTGCAGGGGCTCAGCCCACGTAACCCAGCAACTGAAGGTCCTTCTCTGTGCCTGGGCCATCAAGTTTTCACTTCCATTTCTAGAGAAAAGGCCTAAGTTTAGAGGATGTATTATTCCCACTAGGGTTTTTTCCCTTAATGTGTTATTTCTTATTAGTGCATGTTTGCAGCACATAATGACCGCGTGCCTCGTGGGGAGTTGCACACGTACACAGCACATTTTGGTTCTTTTTTTCATTCCCTTCCCCTCCCCTTCCTTTTGGAAAAAGGTCTATCAAGTTATGATGGCTCTAACAAAACAAAACAAAACAAAACAAAACAAAACAAAACAAAAAACAGTCCCTCCGCTTTTGTGATGTTCATCTCTTCTTTAAAAAGATAAATATCACCATTTCCAGAAGGCAGGCTCTGCTCCCCCAGCTCTGTCCCTTCTGCACCCACGAGCTGGGCCTTTTCATGGGCCACTGCGTGCTGCTCCCCCGCCCTCTGGCCCACCTGGGCCACGCACCCTCCTCATCCACACTGTCATCCTCTGTTCACCAGGTCCTCCTCTTCACCCACTCCACACACAGCCCAGAGCCAAGCTAAGCTGTCCACTGAGTTCCTGTGTCCCTGTCCTTCCCTGGCCCTGTCCTCGTCACACTACCCTAATCCACCAAGAGTCCACAGCAGCCTCCCTACTGCTAGCTCCCGCTCCCTCTCCCTGCTGTGTGCCAGGGGCTCCGGGCTCATCACCCTCCACCCCGTGGTCTGGGCCAGGCCAGGCTGCCGCTCACAGCCCCTTCTGCCCCCTTCCTCCCCACTGCGCTCCCCCAGGACCTTAAAGTCAAAGGCTCTGGCACCATAAAACCTGATGTTCTCCCTTTAGCATCCCCCACTAGAAAGTCACAACCTCCCCTCTTCAAAGCCGCACACCCCACCAAACTCTTAGCACCCTCTCACATGGCCTCTTACTGTCCACCAGAGTCCAAAACGCTTGGGACCAGAAATTCTAGATTTTGGGGTCCTTCCAGTTTTGGAATATTTGCACAGTTTTTCCAGTTAGAGGTCTCTACTCTCAGATGGGAAGTGTCCCGAAATCTGTGACCTCTTGAGCACTGATAGGATGCTAGCCGGATGCTCAAAATGTTTCACATTTTAGAATTGTTTTGGATTTCAGATTAGAGATGCCCAACCTACATTTGAATTTTCCCCAACAGGCAGCTCCTTGGGATTGAAGAAAAAAAAAAATGCAAGCACTTTTCTTTTCAAATGTCCTTCAGGAAGTAGAGTCCACCAGAGGCTGTCAAGTCTCCAAACTACAAAGAGAGCTTTGTATGCCCCCCCCCCGCTCCCCTCCTGCACTCCCAAGGTCAGGTGGAAGATGAACTTGAACTAGAGCCACCCTAGATAACTTAAAGACTATTCCTCAGCTACAGAAAAGCAGTTTGAGTGCTTGGTTCCAAGGCTGACCTGGGACTCGGACTTCCTTAGTTCGATTAGGAAAGAAAGGTCCGTTGCACGCAGCAGCAACGCCAGTGCTGCAGGGAAGCAGCAGGACCGGCCATCACGGCACTGGCGTTACAGAGCAGACGGAGAAAAGCATCCACGCGTTCTGCTGGGCACCGCAGACACAGGACTGCTAATGCCTGCAGCACCCTGCTGGAGCAGCACTGTCCCCAACACAGGCCGGGACCGAGGGTTGTGGCTCCACCCGGCATGGCATCCAACAGAGAAGGAAACAGTCCGCTGGGCCCTGGCTCAGGACAGCAGCCAAGGCGGGCAGCAGGCTCCGCCCTAAACCACATCCACAGCGCAGCATCACCCCCCGGGGGAGTTTGTAAGATGCTTTTTATAGGCCACGCGTGAAATTAACACACCAGGTTCAAATGACGATGTTTACATTTTCTATAAGGAGGGTCCCTCCTTACAAGTTTCCTCTGAAAGATCAAGTCTTTCACAATAACTTCTTAGGTGTTAAGTTCAGGAGTCCTCTTTAAACCATCCTAGACAGGTAAACTGTCTTTTACCCTCTACTAGAAAAGAGGGGTGGGGAGGAAGCCCCCAAAGGCCATCAGAGACCCAAAAGAGCAATGGGGGGAAGCGGAAGCCACTTCCGGAAAGAGAGACCCTTAAGATCTGGCTGCTGTCTCCATAGGATTCAAGGCAAAATCTTACCAGCCTCACCACAAACAAGCAGAACAAAGCAAAACCAATGTGAGAAACAGAAGAAAAGAGTCCACAGAAATTCTCCTGGTTCCAAACAAATTTCTCTAAGACTCCATCTCTCTGTGCCTTGGATCTTGGGATCTGGAGGCCACACGTGGCCGAGACAGGACCAAGAGCGACGGTCATTCTGGAGAGAACAAGCAGTTGGCAGCTGCAGAGGAGGTGGCACCAGCGATCCAGTCAGATGTCAGACACCCAGCACACTGCAAACAGGCTCATGAGTTCCTCGTAGTCATTTAATTTTAGCCAAAAGGGACTTCGGAAACGTGGTCTCCATCCACCAAGATGAGCTCGCTTGACACAGGGCTGGACTCACAAACGGCTTTTCCAGTTTTAATTTTTCTAGGACCCTCCTGCTGCACAAAGGCTAAAGCAACACAGTTTTAAAGATCACTTTACTGCTTTCGACATCCACAGAGTAAATGTGTCACAGGACAAAGCTACAAGGACGAGGTGAAAAGATACTTGTACACAGAGTGTATCTGAGTGACCGTGGAAGAAGGTTCCCTTTAAGAAATCCTCCTTGGCCGAGGATTTAGCTCAGTGGTTCCAGCGCCTGTCTTGCAAGCAAAAGGGCCTGGGTTCAATCCCTGGTAACCACATAACAATACTGGGTGTGGAGACTCACGCCCAGCAGCAACCAGTACCACATACCGCAGTGCTAGGCATGGTGGCTCACACCTGTAATCCCAGCACTCAGGAGGCAGAGGCAGGAGGATTGCTGTGATGTGAGTTGGAGGCTGAGCTCAGGGCCAGCCTGAACCACAAAGTGAGACCCTCTCTCAAAAAAAAGAAATCCTCCTTTTCTTGAGCGCCTCTTCTATGCTAGGCACTGGTCTTGTATCCTAGGGACTCCAAGGGGATCAAAGCACCGAATTCAAGAAGATCTAAGAAAGGTACAGTGTAGCCTAAGAGCAGGCAAGGGTCAGAACCACTGCCCGCTCCAGGAGCCCAGAAGGTGAGAACCCAATTCTTAAAGAAGTCTGTCAGAGGGCAAGGAAACAGAACCCTTCTAAGCAGAGGGGCTAACCCCCACCTGGCAATCCCCAAACTCGTTAGTTCTTGTCTCAGGCTAAATAATGTAATAATACAATGCTTGTCCCATGCTGTATTTCTAGCATTATTCAAAGCCTGGTTCAAAAACAGCTGGACAGGAGTTGCTAGAATATCTGAGTGGAAGGCGAACGGAAGCCTTCTCTCAGCCAAAAAAATGATTTCTAAACTAAAAATGATAAAAGACAACCACAAGGAAATAGGCCTAAACCCACTGCACACTGCATACAACACGCATTCTCAGCAAGGAAGAAAGAAAATAAGATTTCAAAACTACAGCACAGTGTGAGACACAGAAAATTATCTAACAAAGCCAAGTCAACCAAGGAAAGTATTTGTTTTTATTATTAGGATTTCTGTCCTGTGAAAATCCTAAGTGCATAAAATAGCTCAAAGGGGGACACACAGAATAACAGTGTCACCAACACTAGAGCAATGGAAGGTAAACCTTGCTATTTTTTTCAAAGTGAAGCAGTAGTCGTAGTTTTTTTTAATCTTTAATCTCAAAGTAATGCTTCAGAACTTTTACAAAAGCCTCATAAAAGCACCTTAATACCCTAACTGTAAAAGACACCTCAGTCCAACAATCTACCCAAAAGCTACACTAGGTTGCAGCCATCCTCTCAGAAAGCCCTAATTCCCGAGCACTGAAACGACCTCCATCTAAAACCTCAGCCAGGGACTTCTGCAGGAGCCTGCACTAGCCAATTTTCTTGCAATCAGTTCCCAGGAATCACTCCAGAAAGCAAAACAAGGAAGCTGTGGAAAGAGCCTCTCTCTGGAGGAGGAGAGCTCCGACATGAAAGAGGCCGACTTTCCGATCTGGCCACTAGATGGCGCCTGGGTATTGGGGAGGTGGGCAAAGCATACTGGACACCCAGGACTGGCAGAAACCGACAAAACACTGAGAGGCAGGAGGACAGATCGCCCGAAATGGAAAGGAGCTGCTGGCTACGATTTACGGGACGGGCGGGGGAGGGGAGTAAAATCCACACACAGTATTTTACAAGCAAAATTCAATCCTGTTCAGCGCCTTGGGTGAAATAAAGTTTTATTACAGAATATACACTTACTGAGCACGTACTATATCCCAGGCTCCATGTCATTTAAGGGCAATCAAATACCAAGCAGGTACTGTCTCTGGCAGCATCCAAAGGGCACAGACAGCAGCAGCTGGCCTGGGGGCTTAGTGGGTGCCACAGTCTGCTTGAAGCTCTTGAGCTGAGTGAATTCACTTACTTTTTATGAATAAATGTACGAAAGCATGTCTGTTAAAATTCTCATTGCAGAAGTGAGGTAAGTAATGCATAGGAAAATTAAATAATTTACCTGAGATCTTAGCCATCGAGAAACTAAGATTCAAAGCAGTCACTGAAGCCCTTCAGTCCCCCTAAAGTGCCAAGAGCCACGTGCCAGCACAAGTCACGGCAGCTGCCCAGCAGGGGTCATGAACCCAAAGGCACAGGGAGGAAATCAGGCCTGCGAGACTTGCAGGAACTGTGAAATGGGCCACAGAGAAGGAGCCTGCGCTAAACAGTATAGGATGGCACCTCAAACTTGTTAACAACCACAGAAAGTGTCTGGAGGAAAAAACCGACCGAGTTGGGGTGCTACCCTCAGAAGAAATGGACGCCCCATTTTACAGGCCTACCCAAACGAAGAAATGCTTTACTTTTTTAAAATCTCATATATCCCACCCCAATTTTTCTGGCTATACTTTTCCAAACACACTAGAGAATATCTGAATTTGATTACTTAGTAAGGAAAGGAGAACCTTCTCCCATGGCTATTTTAAGTCTCCATATTTTTGTCTAAGGCTCAGAAAAAGTAAATAACTTTGCTTGGAGACACATAAGGAATGGGCAGCACCAGGGAATTAAGAATGTGGTGACCTGCTCGGGCTCAAGGAGAGCACTTTCTGTTATAGGGATGGTGGTGTGGAACAGTAGGTTAAAGAAGAAAATCACTGCAACCCATGGGGACAGGGACCACGCCCTGGGGAGACAGAAGGCCCCGCTTAACACTGAGCAGTGTCGGGTACAGGGAATCAACACTGCTCGCTGAGGCAAAACCCCAAGCGGGGCCTTACAAGCCGCTGTCCGGGGCCGGGGACCTGATCTTGGACCACAGTCAGGCTCCGCCAAGGGCACAGTGTGAGCCCAGGGCCAGCAAGTCCCCTGAACGTGGGGAGGTCGGCTGGGCATGAGGTCTGGGTATTGGGGAGGTGGGCAAAGCACACTGGACACCCAGGACTGGCAGAAACTGACAAAACATTGAGAGGCAGGAGGACAGATCGCCGGGCCAGGGTGAAGCCAAAACAGGGATGGATCTGAACGATCTCAAGTGACTCAGGCAGGTGGAAAAGAAACATTCAATTAACTGGGCTCGCCAGAAAAACTGCAGAGCTGAAATTTAACTAAAAATCCCAATCTCATTCTGAGCCAGTATTGTTGAAAAACTCAGTGAGGCGCATGTTAGGAAGAAAACAGGTAACTGGGCCCAACCCTGAAGCACCCAAGGCTACTTACTCTCAACGCAAGAGCTCCCTGGGATTGAACTGCACCACACTGTGGCCTGAGGTGTGCCACACACAGTCAGCTCCAATGGCAGAACTGGAGGACACTGGGCAGCACTCCCCTCCCAGCTGTGTTTGTCCTTTTCGTGACAATCTCCTCTTCAGGTCAAGAATCTATGTTAGCCTGCTACCGTCAGACCTGGGGGCGCCAGGTGGGGAGAATAAACACAGATAAATGTACGGGCACCGTTGGCGAAGGTCTTACAATCTAATCAGAGCGCGCAGCTAATGACTCAGAAAGCTCCGCAAACCTCTACAGCGGATTGGACCAGAGTGGTAACCGAGTTTTCTCTGGATGGTCCCCACTTTTTTTCAAATATTATCAAGGAAAGGCTACCAAGATACCTCAACTTTGGAGAAGACTCTTTGCTCCCTTGTTATCTTCAGACTTTTGCACTTACAAATGCTATTAAAATCTACCTGGATGGAATTGGTAAAATTCCATTTGCTCAGTCGTTCCCAAACATCGATTTTATACAAACTGCTAACTATCTTTTAGTTAGCATTCACAGTATCTCAGGAAGAGATGAAAGTGCTGCTCTATAAACCTCTTGCACTTTAAGAATGTCAATGTGTATTTGTTCTCCTGGGCCGAGGGTAGTTGAAAAAGCAATATGCTTTTAAAACGAACCCATAATTCCAAAGACAGTTTAAGGAAACCCAGTGCTGTGTTAAAGAAAATAGCCAAACCCAAGTACACAAAACCCCAACCAAACCTGCCAGGGGCCAGAATTTGGCTGGCTGTGTGGAGGGAGATACACACCATTTCAAACAAATGGCATTCTTATTATGTAACTCTTACTAAACCAGGGCTCTGTGCTATTAAGGGGTGGGGGAGTGAGCCGCGAATAAAATAAAATTTCTAACTCCTCCCCTCACTGCCAAGAACTTTCGGAATAGTAATGGACTACTTTCTGAAGTCTGTGAGACATGCTTTTGTGAAAAGTCTCGCAGACTGTGACAACGTGAGGAATGTAAGGCAGGCACAGCAAGAGACTGCTCCAGTAGACACCCAAACTCGTCCATGATTCTTCTGCCACCAGCAGCTCACCCACCAGAAATGAAGAGGGAGGAGCTTCGGGCCCATCACGAAGGTGGGCAGCTGGTGAGCTACACAGGTCACCGCTGATAAGCCAAGCACTGACCAAGTGCGGATAAATATTAAAAAAGAAATAACCACAGCAATACACTGTAAGAGATTTTGCAATCAGCAGACTTTATCCCACATCATAAAAGAAACTGCTTCTGCTGCATTCTAGTACAACCTGGACAGCGATCCCTAAGTTTAAAAATCCTTGCAGTTCAGGGCAAGAGAGAGAAAAAGTAAAGTCTTACTTATTTGCTTGCTCCTTTAGTTTTATAAAACAGTATTAATAATAATGATTGCTAATGCCAGGCGTGGTGGCTCACACTTGAAATCTCAGCAATCGGGAGGCATAGGCAGGAGGATTGTTATGAGTTCGAGGCTGAACTTAGGGCCAGCCTGAACTACAAAGCAAGACCCTGTCTAAAGAAGATTGCTAAGACTTGATTTGTGCCTTTAAAAACTTATGGTAAGATACAAGTATCAGAAAAAAATTCTAAATCCAAAGGAAAAAGGAGGAAACCATTTCTCAATTCAAGTTAAAAAATATTTCCTTAAGGGTTTGAAATTAGTTTTATAAGACCAATGTAGGGAAAAAAGAGAAAAGTCTTTGTAAATACTACTTGAAACATGAGTACAACTGACCATTTAAAAACAGATGATTTAATCTTCTAAAACCAAGAGTCTCATGATGAAAAACTGTCAATACGATCTGTCAAATAAAAGCAAAGCAATTTGACAAGAGAATGAGCTTCACCAGCCGAGGGAGTGTCTACACCTGTGAAGATATCAACCTGACTGGTTTTTAAAGATCCTTTGCTGACTAGCCGTTTTATACATCAAACATATGTTCTTTTTTTCAGAACAAATCGGTTTTACAGATCTGTGGGGTATGGGTTAGAGAGGAGGTTTATATCCATATATCAAAGTTTTAATCTTTGCAAATACTGTAAGTCAGAAATGTCTCCCAAATGTTAGCAGCTGTCAATGGCCACAAATACTGCAACTCTTAACCAGTTTCCTCCACAGTTTGAAGCAAATCACTTCTTGACAAAGAATTAGAAAACTTCTTGCTAATCTGATGCCAAACACCACTTTCCAGGGGGGCTCAGAGCACGGCCCTCATTACATGCTCTGCTGTCCAAATTTAAAGTATTTAGAATTTTCCTTCACAGCATCTCAGACAAAAAAACTAAAGAAATCGTACACCTAGTGTGTACGCCACTGTTATATACCTAGGACAATTGAGAAGAAAAAGATCTTCTCTTGGGCTCAGATAACACCTGTCATAAACTGGCTAAGAAAAACAGTTCAAAGCAAGCTGGCCCGCGGGCACAAATACCTTTTCTATGAACCAGGGCTGAGTCTTAAATGAGTTTGGAAAACAAATCAAAGAAAATCAGTGAAAAACATGTATGCTTTATGACTACAATTTTCTTTAAAAACTTTCCGGAATCATTTTTGCCCCTTTCCCTGTTTAAAAACAACCAGTTCTTTTTTTTTTTTTTTTTTAATTATTAAAAACCCCCAAAATTATGAGCAAGGACACAGGGTCACCGCAAGTGAAAACGATACAGTTGATTTTCATTACTTCCTGGATCTTGCAAAAGTAGGAGAAACATGAAATATTTTTATTAGTAAACTAAGTCCTAGACAAAAACCAAAGCCAATGTAAGCAATGATTCTCTAGGTTTTTATACTGTCAAAACGACAAGGTAGATTTGGATAAAGGCACTACACTATAAAAACAAAGTTTTTTGTTCTATAGGACATTTAATTCTTATGAAAATCATTATATGCCTGAAATAACTACTACATCCTACAAACACACCTCTTCCTGCTCAAATTTTGCAGCCATTTAAGAATCCAAATAGCAAAAAAAGAAAAAAGAAATCATTGCACTAAAATAAACTATACACCCTTAGTCTGTACTACAGTACTGTGTGGTTAATATAGGATAACAAAAAAGAGTGTCGATCCTTTACCATCTTAAAACAGCACATTACTTCTCTGCTGGAAAACATACACAATAAAACTGGAAATACAGCCATCTCCACTACATCCAGACTAAACTCTGTCCTCAAAGGACTAATATCATTTTAGATTGATATGAAGATTTTACTGCCAAAACACTCCTAGTATTTTGCTTTTGTGGTACTAGGGGCTGAACCTATGGCCTCCACACTGAGCTATATTACCAGCCCCTTCTGATTTTTTATTTTGCAACAGGGTTGCACTTGGATGCTAAATCACCCAGGCTGCACTGGGGACTTTCCATCCCTCTGTCTCAGCCTCCCAGCGTATCAAGACGGCCTGGTGCGAGGCAACACCACGAATGGTGCACTTGGGTTTTCTCAACCCAATCCTCAGTCTTAATTCAATCTTACAACATATGGTGACCAACACTCTTCACTCCTGCTTGTTTATGTCTTTTACAGCATTAATCTTACACTTTCAACTGGCCATTCATACGACTGTGGGAATTCACAGCGCTGAAAAACATCCATTTTTTTAAAAGGGTCATAGCAACCTACACATAAGATTGACTTTGGAGGGCCGGGGATTTGGCTCAGTGGTTCTGGCACCTGTCTTGCAAGCGCAAGGACCCGGGTTCCATCCCTGGCAACCACATACCATACTGGGCGTGGAGACTCACGCCCAGCAGCAACCAGTACCACATACCACAGTGCCCGGAGTGGTGGCTCACGCCTGTAATCCCAGCACTCAGGAGGCAGAGGCAGGAGGATTGCTTTGATGTGAGTTGGAGGCTGAGCTCAGGGCCAGCCTGAACTACAAAGCGAGATCCTGTCTCAAAAAATCAGAAAAAAAAAAGAATTGACTTTGGAACTTTTATTTTATGTCCAAGGTAGCATAATACAATACATTTCCAACTTTGGCATATCTCTTTTAAAAAAGAATAGGTTTATTGAGATACAGTTCGGATATCTAAGAGCCACCCATTTAAAATGCAGATTTCAGTGGCTATTAGTATTTTCAAACTTTGTGCAATCATCACCACAAGCTAAGTTTAGAACACTCTTGTCAGGTGGTCCTGGAAGAACCTGCGTGATGGGCGGTCACTCTCCAGCGGTCCCTGTCCTTCTGTGGCCCCTGGCAACCACGCCTCTGGTTCTGCCATTACGGATTTGCTTAGTCCAGACTTTTCACAGTAATGGAATCAACAAGATATGATCTTCTGTAGCTGATTTTTTCACTGTTTTTCATGTTTTCACAGCTTGTCTATTCGACTTTTGCATATTTCTTACAGTAGGATTTTCACAATCCTCTTGACAAGTCAAACGTACGACCTTTTCATCTTCAAGCCCTGACCCATTCACCGGCCCTCCACAGAACACCACTGACCTGTTATCTTCCTCTAGAGAGACCAAACGACAACTTACTAGTGAGGTACTTTCAAAAGTCCTTACTGTGAGTTCTCCTTCTGTCAGCCCACTTTTTAAAAAGTTCTACCTCCTTTAAACACCGACATTTCACCTACCTGCATTTCTCTGACAGTACCCGGAGCAGGGGATGAGGAAAGCCTTAGGAGGCACCACAATACTTGAAAGTGCGTGTTAATTTACACAAAGGAAACTGCCAGCGGTGGACAAAGGTGCACAAGCTGCTGAATGTTCTAAAGGAGGTTAGAAAGAAAACACCTTCGTTGCTGTCCCCCTGAGGAAAGCAACAGTCTTCAAATACGCCCACAGAATACCTACAGCTAATCAACAGCACCCTACCTCCCTACTGTCCTGAGACAACAGCCACAAACGCCCCTCTCTGAGAGGACTTCCTCCTGGGCTCCGTGGTCGGGATCTTCCAGTCTTACGGGCATTGTTTAATTCCCAAAGCTGCAAAGAGTATGAGAGAGTCAGCTCTCAGTCAGAACTTTCCGAACTTCAATCTGGATTTGGGGGACTTTCTGCCCTTGGAGAGGATTTTAGGTGTGAAGCATTTACGGAGGAGCCTTGGGAAGAGGTTGGACGAGGCAGGATTGCAAACACTGAGTAAAGTATACGCCCCTGCCCTTTAGAAAAAGTACTTATTCTCCTTGAAGAACACTCGGAACAGCAAGAGAGCCCATCTTAAATGCCCGAGCTCTGCCCTGGGAGAAGTAAGGCCATCGCTACTCTTCCGAGTTTCAGAACTTGAATTAAACAATAGCACAATAATAAAAGATCAGCTTTCTGGGATCTGGTAAACTGGAGCTTTTACAGGTTGGAAACTTTCCACTGTCGCCCAAGCCCCGTCTAAATCCCGGAGGAAAGAAGGGCGCAGGAAGCCTTCGCCCAATCCAGCGTGTGCTCAAAGTTTGGAAAACAAAGAGCAGGAGGGAGAGCCCAGATGTGCGCAAGGTCCGGCCCCCGCCCGCGTCCCCGTCTCCCTCGAGGCAGCAAACGCGATTCGATAAAGGTCTGCTCTGACTCCATCGTGGGCTCGTCTCTCACAAGAAGTTGAAGAAAGATTTGTTTATAGAAAAAAGCCTTCTTGGATTCCCTGGGATGCGGCCACGCAACCCCCGCAGCCTCCGGCTTCTCTCCTTCGTTCATAAGGCTCAGTCGTGATTTTTCAAAGTTAATAGGCACCACCTGCATACCCTGGGCGAACATTACTCACCAGCACGCCCTCACCACTCCCAGCCCCAGTTCTGCATCTTAAACTTTCAATCGTGTACAAATTGCCCTATCATCTCGAATGCCACACTTCATGTTTCCTGAGAATAACAAAAACCCCTCTTCCTCCGGCCTTCCCAGGCCGTGGGGAGCCCTCTCCCTCCCCGCGCTTCCCTGCCCACAGCCACCCACCCCTACCCGACACCACCAAAAACAAAAGCTATCAGATTGCGAGCGAAACGAGCGGAGAGCGACAGAGCCTGTGAACTACGTACAAAGGAAGTGCGGGGCGGGGGGCTGGCAGCACCACGCTACTCTGGCCACGACAAACCAAAGCCAGAGCTGCCCACTCTCAAAACAAAACACTTCCCTCTCGCCGCCACGGATCCTGGCGCTCCTCGATGACAGCGCTCGACATCTCTCGCCAGGGACGGACGTCTAGATGTCCCTGCGTGGCCGCGTGGCCGCAGCGACAGCCCGCGTTTCGAGAACGTGTGGCAGATGCAATCGGTCCTGAGCACTCGCCCACGAGCGCCCGCCTGGACGAGCCCCTGACACCCACAGGTGGGCAGAAACCGAGGGGCCGTCCGGGAGCCCTCCGCACTAGGAGCTCGGTCGCGCCCCCCGGGAAGAGCCTGGCGACCGAAGTCCTTGACCTCGCGCTTCCCTAGGGGCGCGGCCCCCATCCCGGGCCACCCAGGGCAGCGGCAGGACGGGGAAGGGGTACTAGGCCACCGCCGAGCGGGCTGGAGCGGAGGGACCGAGGAGGCCGAGACAGGCTGTTCGGCAACGGCCTGGGCTCGCAGGGCCTCTCGCCCGCGCAGCACCCCCTCGAGAGCAACTCAGACCCGGCGGGGCGGGAGGCTCCCGGCGCCCTGCCCCCGAGGTCCCCGGTCTGCCCCAACGGCGACGCGAAGAGCGGCCGAGGGTACTGTCCCCACTGTCAGCGCGCGGCGCAGGGCGGCCCCGGCGCGGGAGGGGCGCGGGTGGGAGGCCCGGGGACAACTTTCCCCCAAGTCCTCGTGCCCGGCCCGGCCACGGGGCCGTCAGGGTGCGCTCGCTGCCCGGCCGCGGGACAGGGCTCCCGGGGCCGCGGCACAGAAAGCCCGAGGCCCTTCCCGCGCGGGATGCTCGCGAGCGGGGCCGGCGGGGCTCCCGAGCCACGACCAGGGGCCCCGGGGCCGCTCGCGCCCTCCGGCCGAGCCCCTCGGCGCCCCGCCCCGCCCCGCCGCTCCCGAGCCCAGGGGCCCAACAGCTGCGACCGTGGCAACTCGGGTTTCGCAAACAGGGCGCAGCCCCTCGGAGGAAAAGTTCCCGCAGTGGCCGCGGGCGGCGGGCACATACTCACTTTCTCCACTCGTCGGCCAGAGCGACAGCGCGGCGGAGAGAAACAGGAGCCCCCACAGCGAGGTCGGGGGCCCTCCTCCGGAGCCAGACTTCATTCCTTTGATTTGGGACGAAATTCCTCTTTTAAAAAAAAAGGGGGGGGACAAAACAAAAACAAAAAAAGTCTCCAACTCAGTCTTCGCTCCCCCTCTAAAAACAAGGGCGAAGGAAACAATACTCTGCAGGCGGCGCCACCCGGCCGGGCGGGCAGCGTGCACGGGGCGGCGCGGGGCGGCCACTCAGCGCCGGCAGCCGCGGCCCAAGGCTCGGCGGAGTCGGGAACCCGGGGCGCGCCGGGGCGGGCTGTCGGCGTCGTCGGCCTCCATTTTCAAACCCGGAGAGGCAAAAGCGCGGAGGAAACTGCACAGGGGACGAAGCCCGGGTCGGTCTCGGCGAGGACAGACGCGGCCGGCCCCGGGCGCAGGGGGAGCGCGGCCGGGCTCCCGAGCCTCCGCGGCGGGAGAGCGCGACGCAGTTGGCACGCTCGCCCGGAGTCTAGGTCTCGGGCGAGGCCGGCGAGGGGCAAAAACGCGGAGGAGAAATGAATGAGCGGCTCCCTCTGCTCCTCCTCCGAGCTCCGCTCACCGCCGCCGCCGCCGCCGCCGCCGCCCGCCTCAGCGCCGCCGCCACCGCGAGCTCCTTCCCAAATCCAGGGCGCACACAAAGCGGCGGGCCGGCCGCGCTCAGCGCTCCCGCCGCCCGCCGGGATCCCGCTGCCCGCGCGGCCGCCGCCGGCCCTCGCGGGGCTCCGGCGCGCTGAAGGTCACGGCCGAGGCGCCGCGCCGGGGGCTCCCAGCGGCCGAGGGGCGTGGAGGGGGCGCGGGCTGGGGTCCGGAGCGGGCCGAGAGGGTCTGCGAGTGCCGGCCGGGCGCGCCGGAGACAGCTCGCTGGCGGCGTCCCTCTCCGCTGCCTCTCGCGTGCGCCCGGTGCGCTCGCTCCTCCTCGGGTTTTTTCCTCTTTTTTTTCCGCTCAGCGGAGTTAATGCTGGTAAACAAGAGCCTCAGCCTAACCGCGCCGCTGCCGCCGCCGCTGCCACACACTGGGGCCCGCGCGCGCGCTCCCGGGGCCGCGCACACGTGCCCGCGCGCACACTCCGGCAGTCGCCGCCGCAGCCGAGGCGCCGAGGGCCCGGCCCAGGCAGGCGCGAGCCAAGAGCCGGAGCCCGGATTCCAGGGCGTGCGGAGCGGAGCCGGGCGTGGGGCTCGAGGCGACCAGGCACCGCCCCCGCCACCCCGCCCGCCCGCCCGCAGTCCCGCGCGCTCAGCCTCGCGTGCGCGCGCCCAGCCACGCGCGCGCACCCGCGCGCCCCCACCCGCACTGCGCCGGCCGCCCGCACGCGCCCTCCCTCCCCTAGGACCCCAAAACAATGCCCCTGGCTCGGGTCTGGCTGGGCAGCAGGGAAGGCCGGGGCGGGAGGGAGGGGACGGGGCGGGAGCGCGGGCCGGAGAGGTTCATTGAAAACAACAACAGTGCGACTGGAAGGCGCGCTGCCCCGTTCTTGAAAAGCTTCATTGTTTCTTGCAGCTGTTGCAAAATAAATAAATAAGTGCATGCGGGCGGCATGTTTTTCGCAGCGAGTTGGAGAGCCTAGCCGCGGCCGGCGGGCACACCTGGGAGAAGGGACCCCGTCTACTGCGCCGGGCACTTTTCCCGCGAGCCTGGGGCGCCCGCACAGTCGCACCCGGGGTGCCCGGACTTGGGAGGGCGTAGGGAACCCGGGAAGGGCGCGGCCCGCAGGGCTCGGCCCAGGCCCGAGGGGAGAGAACCCGCCGCGGGCCCCAGTCCCGGCCGGAGGGGGGGCCCAGACTGGCGGCCCCGCGTGCCGAGGGCGCGTCCCCGAGGCGGCCGCCAGAGGGCGCGGCGGGGGCCCGGGAGAGCGGCCGGCGGAGTGTCGCCTCCCTCCCTCCCTCGATCCCTCCCTTCGGGGGAGGAAATGTGGGGGCCCGAGCTGGGGATCGACGCGGCCGGGTCCTGCTAGCCGGGCCTCCAGACCCGCAGGCCCGCCCTGAGTGCTCCCCGCCGCGCACAGCTCCACCACGTGGGCAGCTGCGGGGAGCGGCCAGGCGCGTGCACCGCGCGGAGCCGCGGCCCCGGAGCTGGGGGGCGTGTCCGAGGGGCCCCACGGGAGGGCGGGGGCCGGGATCCCCCGAGCGACGCAGCTCCGAGCTGCAGTCCCACCCCGGGAACGTGCTGCACACACCCGGGAGCGGCGGCCACTGCGGAAACCCGCCCGCACCTGCCCCGGGTGCCCCGGGCACGTCCCTCTGGCTTCGCTTGAAACGTAAGTGACTCGCCACCAGCGCCGCACCAACCCCAAGTCTCCTCCGTGGTTTTCTCGAATGTGCCAGAGACTTTTCCCGAGGCGCGACTTCCCCGAGAACTGCCATCTAATAAACAAGTGCTGCGGCGGCCAGGTCTTCAAAAGGGGAAACACCCCAGCAATGGCTGGAGAGCGGAGTTTGAAAATACGTGGACTTTTTGAAGATAGTGATTGGACCACGTGTCGCCCTTAATGTGGTCGGCTTGCATGACTCAGGCTAATTGATGTCAGTGATAAATAAAAAAGAAGATGGCTAATAGGAGGATGGTGACTTACTAGATAGAGGAAGAAGTGTCCCAGACAATCAGACTACTGGTAAAGGGGACCTGGTGTATGGGAAAGAGATTTATTACTCTCGAGTTGTGAAAGGTTTCTCCATTACATTGCGCACCCATCTTTTATAAATGATTTAACAGTTTAAAACAGATCAAAAGCTATCATAAAGGAGACTAAGACCTTGCTTTCTGTATGTTTTCTGGAACAGTTTTCCCCTTGGAATTTTTAGCTCAACTCAGTGAGTCAGTTGTCCAGAAAGAAAACAACATTTTAAACAAATTTAATAGAGTTATACGTACGGGATCGTTTTCTTTAACATTAATTAGGCTTAATTTTTAAATAAAAGTACTCCAGCTTTAGATGTTCCAGGACAATAAGAAATTTAATCGAATCTTAAATTTAGCATGCATCATTTTAAAATTAGAGACATACATGAATAATTTGGTCTACTAATTTTTAAATATTTCTCCAGTATTCCCTGCATAAGATTAGCCTTAATCCTTACAGGTCCATCCTGGTAATTTAAGGAGAATAATTACAACTAAGTCCAAAGGGACATCAATATTATATTTGCATATATTTGGTTTTTAGAATTTTTAAATACTGTCTTGGGTCTAGATGTCCCCCTGAATTCTTGTGCTGTCAGAGCTGGGGCTCTTTCAGAGATGGCTGGATCTAAAGTGTGTGACACTGGAATTGATTCACAGTGCAGTGCTAGGGTAAAGAACACTAGAATTAAAGTTGTGAGTGCTACCTGTCTGAAGTAGCACTTTCTGTCCTTTAAAGAATAGAAAGGATAGAAAAACTTAGAGCCGTCCCTTGTTGCTTTGCTACCTTCTGCCCACCATAAACTGTTTCTCCTCTGCGATGTCCATCTGACACGCCACTGTTAGCTAAATAAACCTTTCCTTCTTTAACTTTGAGTGCCGGATATTTTGGCTCAGCAAAACGAAAAGTAATTAACAAAAATGCATACTTGTAAAGTAAAACAAGTTTAGTTCTAATTTTTAGAAGGCTATTATGACCAAAAATCTTTTAAAACTTTAGTGTTAGTAATGAATATGCTTTTAGTATTAGTAATGAAAAATGCTCATTCAGTTGCCCTAAAGAACATAAAAGTCATGGAGACGCATGCCGAACAGCAATCAGTACCACAAACCACAGTGCAAGGTGTGGTGGCTCACGCCTATAATTCCAGCGCTTGGGAGGCAGAGGCAGGAGGATTGCTGTGATGTGAGTTGGAGGCTGAGCTCAGGGCCAGCCTGAACTATAAAGTGAGACCCTGTCTCAAAAAAAATAAATAAATAAATAAAAATAAAAATATATGTAGATTAAAAAGAAGTATGTACAGTTATTTGTAAAGGGTGTAGAGGTCTGTTTTGGGTTGAGGTTAGGGTTTTTTTTTTTAAATCAAAAGGTCTTTCATTTGTGAAGTTTTTAAATATTTCCCCAAAATAATAGGAAGTCAACAAGTTTTAATAATTGTAGATTGTGAAGTTAGATTCACTGTGTAGTTCAACATTTAGAGGGGAAAAGAAACAAAATTTAGATTGTCTTTAAGCTCTAGCCTGATTGTACTGAAAATTATTTTTATTTTATTTAAAGATTATATTCTGTTCACTCAATCAGATTTTTTTTTCAATTTTATAAATAAAACCGTTAAACGTTACTTGGAGTTTCTGCTTTACAGTCATACTGACAAAGCAGTACCTTTTGGATAGTCTTATACCATGTTCCCCAAGATGCTTATAAATTCTCCTTTTAAAGCAGAAACTGTTAGCTTGCTTGCTGAAAAAGAAAACTGTTTGCCTGATAATGTTTTTAGCTCAGATTATTCTACTGAATGTACCAGACTCCTCAAGGAAGGAATATTTATCAAGTAAAAAGATGAAAAATAGCACCAAAAATAATTAACAAGTATCACAAGAAGTATAGTGTGTCATGATACATTTCCAGAAATTCACGGTAAGCAGCAGAGAGAGTCAATGCTCGAGGGCCACATACATGCTAGGATTGATCTTTGAAACAGTGTTTAGTAAAAATACACAAATCCAAAGCATCTGTGCACAACATGATAACGTCTGATAAAGCTCCTAAAAACAAGGAAAACTAAGAAATTACAGCGCTTTTTTTAGAGCAAAGAAATCAAATATATGATACTTTGTTTTATTGTTCATGGCTTCAGCAAGAAGATTAATGGAAGTTATGGGAGAAAGCAGAATCCAGAGGCTCATCAGAGTCCTTGGAAATGTGTTCCTGCTTAGATCGAGTGGTAGATTGACCAACTTACCTTCTATAACTACATACTTCAAAACTAACACATACTGTTACACGTATCTTGTGTATTGAAATAATACAATAAAGAAAAGTGTACAGAGATCCATAAAAGAGTCCAGGTTATCCAAAATAATTCAAAGTTGTTGTATAAACAACTCAGAACCATTTTTTAAAAAACTAAAATCATAATCTTAAAGATACCTCTCATTAGAATGTATGTCCCTTGCATGTAATGCAATTTAGGACAAAAATGAATCATAAAACAAACAATATGAAAGAGTTCACTTTATGGGGTAATCAAGTTCATTAACTAAAAGAACATTATGTAAACTGTCTGGCAGCGTCCTAAAAGATTCAGTGTACATCTAACTTAGGATCTAACAATTTTACTCTTAGCCATTTACCCAAGAAGTGAAAAGATGCTCGCAAAAATGCCTATAAAGGTGCTTCAAAAGGATTCATGATTAACAAATCGTGAATATATCTGTTCGATGCAATACTACTACCTAGCAATCAAAAAGAATAAACTACTAATCCATGTAAAATCATGGATGGGTCTCCAAAGCAGAGTATACAGCCCACACAGAAGATTAGATATGGTCTGAATCCATTCATATGAAATTCAAGAACAGGCACAACTCATCTATGAAGTAGAAATGAGAGCCATGGTTGCCTTGATGCATGAGGAGCGATGACCTCTCAGGTAGGCATGAAGAACTTGTTGGGTGACAACTACACAGCAGACCTCTGCAGACAACTACACTGCAAACCTCTACCTTGCAGACTATGCTACTGTAAACATTCATCAAAAACTTCCAGCTACACACCTAAGATAGGTAACTTCATTGTGTGTAATTATACCTGAATTTAAATTTGAGCGCATTATGTAACTTAGACATTCTGTAGGTGTTCTAAAAAGGTTAGTACAATGCTTCCCAGTTTTGCTATTCTGTAAGTTAATGGAGATGCTAAGCTCCAACTGCCCTGCCCACAGTTACCTCTTCCCTTTTGCAGACTTTCAGAGGCGTTTCTGCTGAAGGTTCTCCACCAGGGGATTTCTCTGTAGAAGAAAAGTTGTCTCCATGGAGCAATCAGGAGCAGGGAAGATAGAAATAATGTTCTAGTTTAAAGATAACGAACCTTTTAAAGCTTTCCATGATAATACACAGTGGACTGCGACACGCGTGCCATAGGTTCGCCACTACTGCTCTAGGAGGTTCCAGTCCCAGCATGCTAACAAGCAACAGGTCTCCTCACCGAGGTCTGTTTTGCCACACTGACTGGCTCACAAGGTGTAAGTGGCTGTTTTACTTTTTGGATACTTTGAAACTAAGGTAGAAGTTCAGACAACATTTGCAGACTCAGCTGAAAGAGTGTCTGTGGGCTGGTGGCTCCTTCAAGTCCTATAGTTACTGAAAAGTCCCTAAGGGAAGTTCCTAGAAAACTATGGCCTGGGCTAAGAATGACAGGAACTTGGATCTCCTCCTCCCCGCGGCAGAGTGCGGATGACACCAGCCTGCCCCTGACTTGAATTTGTGTGTAGGTGTCATCCACTCTGGTAATCTGTGGAAAAACAAATACATGCACACACACATACATGCGCACGCGCACATGCACACAGATGCACACACACACACGGGCCGTCAGCTCTGCAAGGGCTCTATCTTTCCAGCTGTCATTTGCAGTGGTTGGTCTCTCAGATGGGTGTGCCGTCTTTCTTCCTCTGTGTAATTAACTTTCAAACACATCAATAATAAGGATCCCTGTCTGGCAGACAGTACAAAGGATGCTACTTCGTTGTGGAAATGCATCTGAGATCACATGCAAATTCAGGTTAAATCAAAATGTCTGTTCATGCTGATTAATGCCACCAGCTCTGAGGTGTTTTATCAGCAGCATGCTAGGAAGAGACAAACTACTTCCGCTACCCTGCCCTGTCTAACTCAGCATAGCTGCGTGACTGGGTTTTTTTGTTTGTTTGTTTTGTTTTTTAACAGGATCTTCTAGCTTTCTGACTTCTCTTCTATAATACAGTGATTTAGGAAGCAGTGTGGTCTGATCCTGGAAAAGGTCATCATGCCTTCAGTTTTTAATTGGCCACGGTACCTTTGTACACTTTATCTGCATATCAGCGGAAGTGCTCAAGCAACAGCAGCCAGACTCTAGGTACAATCACTTCTAAGGTAAGATTACTTTCTCATTTGCTCTGGTAATACCGTTTTTTCAAACACTAGAGTTTCACAGAACAGAACTTTTTAAGAAGTTCTACATTCCCAAATATATTCCTTTAAGAATCTAACTGTAGAAAGACAAGCAGAAACATCACCAAGTCGGGTGAAAGTGGCCCGAGAGAATCCATAAAAGGAATCCTCTAACTCCCCACTAATAATGTTTCTACAAAAATGTTCCTTTGGGGATAGTAAGCCCAAATTGAACTTTACTCTTTCAAGTATGCTTATATGTTTCTTCAGTAATTTTTTTTTGTGGCAACATCAACGTGTCAGGGACCAACAGGCCACAGAGTAAGATCTGTCTTGAACTCATGCACCTACCTGAGCAGTTTGCTGGATAGAGACTGCATCCGAGAATAACGTTTTGTTCACTTTGTTCTTGGTGGACCATTGACCCTCTCCCCACAGAGAACTGAAGACCCACACAGGGACCACAGAAAAGGACCAGCTGGACCCTATATCATAAGAGGAGAAAATAAGTGATTAGACATTAAAAGAAATATGCTATGACTTACGTTTTCAAATACCTGAAAACTCACCACTGTTCTTGATCCTGGTAGTAGACAAACTAAACTAATGAGAAGAATATTTCAGTTGATTTAAAGAATTTTCCTTCTTTTACCATTCAAACAAATAACTAATATTATCTTGCAATCTCTGTTTTCAGCAATGTGTAGGAGAGAGCCCTTCATCAGAGTACCCATGTACAGACAGAATCTGGTCCAAAGAAGCACCTGCTCATCTGAGATGATGTTGGGGTGACACTTGAGATTCCTTCCATGCCCGGAATCACTGACTACTTGGCTTCTACTTCTGCGCTTAGAAGACTGTCTGGCTCCTGAAGGAGCTTGGCTTTGCTTTGACATGAATACTGTTCTTCAAAGTTGAAGATGTGAAGATGTAGGATACTACATTTTTCTTACATTATAGAAATCCTGATGAAATTACTCTTTAAAGAAGTAAAGGCCCACTTCCAATAAGCTGAGAAGCCAAGTTAGGAAATCAGGTATTGCTTTCAAATCAGTCCTCTCAAAGGAGATGGTTGGAACAAGTTGGATAGAGATGGACATTAAGATAATGATACGGTGGTAAATTTTGGCAAAGGCTATGTGAGAGGGATGTTCTGATCTGCTAAGTCTGCCTGTTTCACTGGTTTGCATAGTCCTACTATGGCCAACTTGATGAAGCAATGTGAGGTTACTGCATTCATATTCCAAAGAGATGCACCCAGGTAACTCTTACAAGACAATTTGAATTTGTTCCGGTAAATCCTGGATTAAAATATCCAAGAGTCTTGTTTTGTAACAAATGAAGTATTATTCAGTAAGCAACTTGTAACAAAAAAAGAAGTAACCATAAACAGGCAATTCACAGAAGAAAAAAAACCAGAATATCCAATAAAATATACTCAGCTCCATGTTTGGAAAAACTAAGAATTGGACAGTACCAACTGTTAACAAGAGAGATTGAATTTGCTGCTGCTAGGAAGATAAATTAGAACATCAACTTGGGAGAGCAATTTGGCAATATCCATAAGGTTAAAAATATATCTACCCAACAGCCC
Organism: Petromus typicus; assembly: GCA_004026965.1. Taxonomy (NCBI): domain Eukaryota; kingdom Metazoa; phylum Chordata; class Mammalia; order Rodentia; family Petromuridae; genus Petromus; species Petromus typicus. The sequence goes on along the minus strand of PVIR01003058.1, from coordinate 24,129 downwards.
ACAGTTCCATTCATAAAGAGAATATTCTCAAAGCTCTTGACTCATGCACCAAGAGATGCTTATAAGAATGTTAATTGGAACACTGTTTTTCAGTAGTAAAAAAAAAAAAAAAAGCAAAACAAGAAACAACCTAATTGTCTCTTGGTGGAAGGATGAATAATGGTGCTTTATTTGTCTGCTAGAAAACCATACAGAGGTTACAATGAATGAACTAGGACTAAACGAATCAACACAGATTTAAAAGTCAAGATTGTGCAAACTAGCAGTTTGCAATGGCTAACCGTGTGCTGCCATTTATGTAACTGTTGTCACAAAAACCATAGCATATTGTCATTGGATACACACATACTATGGTAAATGTGTAAAGTATGCATTGCTGTGATGAACAGCAACTTCAGACGTCAGCTCCGAGGATGAAGGGAGAGGGAGGGATAGGGTGTGGTTCCAACTACATTATTGGCATCATTTTACATCACTAAAAGACAAAGGAGACTGAAAGGAATGTGACAAAATATTACACTCTGGGAATCCTAGTTGTGAGAACACGTGTGTCTGTTACAGTGTCTCCTGTATTCTTCATGTGATATGTAATTTTTTTCCTTTGTCTTTAAAAAAAAAAACCCGTGCCCTTCATTTTGGTATGGTTTGGGGTCTGCAGAATTATTAGAAGCAGTGCCCAGTGCAGATACCCAGTTTTCCGTATTACTAACATTATACCTTGCTCTGGTATCTTTGGCACAGTTGATGAATCAGTATTGACCCGCTATTCGGTTCTTTATTCAGATTTCCACAGTTTTCCCCTAATGCGGATTTCCACAGTTTTCCTCCTTTCTGCTCTGCAGCCCCACCTTCTTGTCCTATCCCTTGAAGAACGCACACTATCACCGTAATAACTACTTGTGATGTTGCCCCAAATCGCCTCGCTGAAGTAGTGTTTGCCACCACAAAATTGCTGTCTTTCCCTTTCCTTATAAACTGGACTCTTCGAAAGAAAGCAACACTTCTGTCAAGGCGCAATGTCTGTGTAAATTACTTGTAATTCTCCTGCGCAGTTAAGTCTGTTTCTTCTCCCTACTTATTTATTGAATCATTTATTTATATCAAAAGACTCCTGCATCATCTCCTACTGCATGTTTGAGGCTATCAATTGATGCTATTTTATGTGTCATGTTGCTCTACCTGTTCCAGCTTTAGCAGTCGGGAACAATTTCAGCTGCCTCGTGGCTTCCTCTATCATCCTTTTGTTTGGGTCTTGGTAATTTTTACTTTCTGGATCCCTAGGAGGCTGCAGGTCCATCGCATGAATCCCCTATTCCTGTCCTAGAATTGGCTGTCTCTCCAAAGAGCCTGGGTTCCTCCCAGCAGACTGCTATTGCAAAGCAAACTCTGGCTACTGTATCTGTTTGTTCCTACTGGGGTAGTTTTGCTTCCAGGGTTTCTCGGCTGACAGAGGGAGGAGGCTGTGTGTGCACCAACCTGTGTCCTTACACGTACATGAGAGTATTTCTGTACACACGGAAGTTCCAGCCTCCTCCTGCCTTCCTCCCATCCAACATCAAGAAACCTGGTTCTCACCATCCACCGTCCAATACCCTGTTTATAATTTTTTAAGAAAAAAAAGGTTATTCTCATATCTCATACCAAAGAAAAGATATATTTCCACATCTGTGAACTGTATATATGAAGTTGTAAATGAGTTGTAGTATGTATAGCTGATATTGCAAAGTAGAAAATATTTAAAGGAAAGAGTGTAAGGGTAAATAACGAGGGGAAAATGAATGTGGTAATAAAAAGAAAACCAAGATTGTGTAAATAGGGGGCGGGGCGGTGCAAGGTGGGGGGAAAAGGGAAAAAGTGAGAATCAAGTCATGTCATATTCTGGTACAAACTCAATGTTGAATGTGATTATTATGTGTATTCATAATGTACCAATAAACATAATTTAAAATTAAAAAAATTAAAGGAAGTGCTTCAACTTATAGCATTAGATCATAAGATACTGTTTACAGAGCATTTATTTGGCAATGAGGGTATTTTTACGTCTGGTTCATTCACCCCACAGACCACTCGGTGGGCCTGGCAGTGCCAGTTGTGCTGGGTCTTCCAGTGGGCACTAGTGGGAACACAGGAAAAATGTTGTTTCAGACCAGGTCTCTAGAGCCCAGCTGGGAGGAGCAGAGAGCCACAGACACACGGGGTGGTAGGAGGTCTCTGATGAAGATGGGTGATAGTGGAGAAGAATTGGGAATCAGGGGAGGTGAGAAATTGGAAACGTTGATTTCTAACTGCAGTTCTTAACCATTTTTATGATTTTCTCTTAAGCCTGGGAAGAAAGGAGCAAAACTCCAGCCCAGGAAAACGCTTATTATGTACGTGGGCCAGAGTGAAAAAACTTTCCCACTGTGGAAGTTGGCCATGAAAATCTAGCTTATGTCTGCAAAGGTAACTTTGTTTTTTGTCTGCTTATCACTGCAGCTGCTGGCTCACTTTTGTAGTTATCATATCAAGTAACAATGATTTTCAATTTATAAAAATGATAGACTTTTCTGAATAAATTTGTATTTTACTTTTTAATAAAATCAATGTAAAAAAAAAAAACTCACAAATTGACACTTGGGACAGAGACAGGTACATAGAGAGAGGTGTCTGGAGTATGCCAAGAAGCATTCGCTGAGTTTGGAGCTGAAAGGGTCTGAGTTTGAGCCCCTCTTTAACAGTTGTCAGTTTTGTCGTCTCGAGGGTGACATCTTTGTGCGTCTGAAAATGGCGCTCACAAAATTTTGCATACAGGACGGTGCTCCTGCAGGTGAACTCTGCACAGTCCACCTCACAACAAGCGAGGTGTTTGTATAGTGGAGCTCCCCAGGCTTCTACCTGGAACTTACTTTATCGGGCCGACTTCAGGGGAGCAAAGCCTAGAAATCTCCATTTTGACCAGCGCCCCGGTGATTTTTATGTTAGGCTCAGCTAACATAAAGTCCGCTTGGACTTTGCATGAATCTAATGTCCAGCACCATCGAACTGCACAGCTCCTCCTCCGCGTGACCACGCCCATCCCCGCATGGCCACGCCCACCCTCGGTCTCAGCAGCAGCTTAGCTGATCTCCCGGATAGTTGTTTCCCGCTTCTTCCCCTTTGTTTTCAGTTTTTCTGGTGCCGGCAATGCAATCCAGGGCCTGCTCTGTGTGTGTGTGTGTGTGTGTGTGTGTGTGTGTGTGTGTGTGTGTGTGTGTGTGTGTGTGTGTGTGTGTGTGTGTGTGTGTGTGTGTGTGTGTGTGTGTCTAGTGTTCTTTACAACACCCAGCCATCGGGGGACACATCTTTCAAATTTGCTTTTTGGGATCAAGAACCTCGACAGAGAGAGTGGCCAGGAAATGCTTTGTCCCCTGCCATCAAGAGTTCCCCATTGCCAGTGACCTGGATATGGGAGTGTCCCACCCCCAGGAGGAGTGCTGAGAGCAGACTGGAAGGAAGTAGGTGAAGACAGGAGCAGATGGGCCACCCGAGCTCTGCTTGGCATCCAGCGGTCTTGGGGACTGATTTGGGCTCACTAGCTGCTTTGGAGACAGCGGCTCCAATGCACTGGACCCTACCACAGTGCCGGTTACACGGATGATCTTTCTGCTCTAGGGTGTTATGAACATGGTGCACATTCAAGAGACAACGTACTTTGAATCTTGATCTTTTCCCCAACAGGCAATTTACAGTGTAATCCTCTCTGGTGTTCTGTGCGGTAGTAGCGTCTGCTCAGCGATGGGATTGTGCAGGCAAAAGACCATGTCCTGGGTCTCCACGCGACAGTGGTTCCGTGGGTGTATTTAGTGCATTTTGAGTTGTTTTGACGTAACTTTATAAAAGTTTCCAAGCCATTGTCTGTGACTGGAAATGGTGGTGGCTTTGAGATTACAGGGGGATTGGAGGCTGAAGACACCAGTTGGCATCAGACCCAGAGCTGCTGGATGGTCCTGAAATCCCATCACTCGGGAAATGCCCACCTTTGTTCTCTGTGTAATCCGCAAACACTGCGCTCCTCTGCCCCGGAGAGAATGGACCTACTATGTCCACGTATCCACGGACACGAGGATGAAGTGGGTGTTGATGTGGCCAGATTACCATTGTAATCACGTCTCCTGACCTCAGACAGAGGGCATAAAGCATATGTTAGAAAGACACTCAAACCATCCCTAGAACACTCGGAGGAGCGCAGGTGGGGATTTCCTTTGTCACCATGACACCAACTTAGGGAAGTGGGTGGGGCCAGATAAAGGGGTCTGGATATTTCTATAGGAAATAGGACCTCCTCCAGATCGGAGGCGCTTGGGAGCATAAATATAGAAATGTTTGTTCTTTCTCCAAGTTGTGACAATTGTCATGGAGGCGTTGAGTTTCTCTTAAATATTTCCTTGGGATTCCTGACTATGATAGTAGATTAAAATAAGAGAAGGGAAGGCTTTCTTAGATGGTTTCCTGGAGGGAAAGTGGGTACTATTTTGGACTCACCTTTTCAGTTGCTAATAGATCGCCCTGTCTGTGTGATGTCTGGGGAAAACATCTTGGCGGCCTCAGCAGCCAGAATAATTTTGTGCACAGGGGTTGGAGGGAGAACTTGCTACAGCAACTCAGATTTGGGAGCCTGTATGGCCATGAGGCAACACAGACAAGGCACAGATCTCCAGCAAAGTCTGGAAAACTGGCTAATGACACACTGAACTCCGATGAAGATTAGAAGAGAAAATGCAGGTACACCGAGTTCAGCATCATCCTTACACTCCTCTTATAGTTTGCCCACGTTCTTGTGTGTACACCTGAGGTCACACCTAAACAACGTGGCTTTCTCTGACTCTTGGATTCCATGGTACCCAGCACTGACCTGGCCATAACATAGGTGCTAGAAGAATGATTTGGTGAAGCACCAGAGAATTACCCAACATAGACAGGATGTTATATAAACTGAGGCTCCTTTGCCTGCCCTGGGGTTGTGTCCCATTAAATCCATTGCAAGTTGGAAAAAAGCAGAAATCCAAAATTCACAGAATATACCGAAGTCATCTACTCCTAGACATCTTCACCTGGCACCATGGCACTCTGAAGAGAGTTCACCACTTCCATTCAAGGCCTTGGGGATGCGTGGGCACTGTGAAGGGAGACCATACCCCATATCATGAGCCTGGAAAACACCAAAATCCAAAATGGGGAGCCGTTGTAATTTTAGCTGAGTGTATACCTTTTGTGCACTACTGAAAAGCTAAAAATTCTCAAGTCAAGTCAGTATAAGTCAAGCATCATCTATGCTTAATCAATGTCCTCCTATCTGTTTCCTCACCAAGGACCAGCTGCCCCTGGGTAGTGTCTTCTTTTACTTCTCAAAGCGTCAGATATCAGGGATCACATTCAACTTTACTGGTCTGTACCAAGCTCCCCCCCACCTCACTCATCCTCTTTGATCTTTATATCTCATTCTCATTTCCCTCTTTAACTTTCTTTTAAAAAATCAACATTAAGGGAGGCAAGCAGCATTTACATCTTGTATACATTTTTAAATCCGTGTTAAAGTAAAAGAGATGTGATATGAGTCTACAGTAGCGGTAGTGTACTATCGTTGTGGGTGATATCTAGATGTTCCCCCAGAACCTAGGTGCTCATGGCTGGAGATTTGGGGAGCTGAAGGGGCCACGAAAGTGACCCTGGATTAGTCCATTTGGTTTAGACCTGGGTGTGATGTGAGGAGATGAGGCCTGGTGGGAAGAGGCAGGTCACTACGTGCAGACCCGGGAAAGGCCATGGGTACATATGCCTCTTCCTACCTTGAATGCCCTGTTTCCTGTCTGCCAAGCCTCAGACTATTTCTCCTCTGTCACCCCCTTTGCCATGCTGTCCTGTTTGGAGCAGCCAACTTTGGGCTGAAACTTCTACAAACTATGAGCAAAATGAACGTCTCCTATTTTAACTTCTGGATGTCAGGCATTTTGTCCCAGCAAAGAGAAAGTAACTAAGACAATCATCTAACAACAGTGCAGGTTCTTTTCCTGGAAAGGTCTGGCTCTAACTATACACAATTTTGCAAACAGGTTCTAGGGCTCAGAATCCCCTAAGGTTCTCTATGGACATGCATTGAACCCCAACTTACCTCCCTCTATGAAATAAGAAAATTGTGACTATAAAGAGGACATCTGTAATGCAGAATTCTTTAAACTGATGGTGGCTTATTGCTTTCAAAATTATAAAAAAATAACACGATAATAAAAATAGTGATAAATTACAAAATTTCTATGAATGGAGAAGGGGCACTTACAATGAGTACAATGTAGATGTTGCTTATATAGACAGGTCTTGTCAAAGAGGAAGAAAACAACTTGTGTTGAGCACAGCTCTGAGCCGAGCTCGGCACAAAGGTACTGTTTCCCCTTCCTTGGCCAATAGCAGAAGTTATTATTGTCACTCCCATTTTCCAGATGAGGAAACTAAGGCACAAGGAGAGGATCAGAGAAGTTCCTACAGTCAGACAACTTATCAAGCTGTAGTAGTAAAAAGTCTGCCTTATTAAGCAGAGATACTTTTTTAAAAAATAGGAGTTATCAAATCAATTTACTGTACAAAACAAACTAGAATTCTGTGTTACTTAAATACCATATAAAATCAACATGGTTGGTTGGCCAGTGCCTGGTGTCATTTATGGTAACATCATCGGGTTCCTTTGTCCCGTTTTCTTGGGTTGTCACTTAGAAGGAACTCCCCTCAAAAAGACTTTTTCCCAAGGAGAAAACTTCCTTTCAAACACTTTTCATCCCCTCAGTTCTCAACTCTCTGTATCTTTAAGACAATGACCAGCTCTGACTCCCCAGAGGTAGAATTGTTGTGTTCATCTCCCGCCCTCTCTCCCCCTTCATTTCTCCGGTGATGTGGGAAGAGCACGCCTCATTTCCCTAACCACTGCTACTTCCGGGTGTGTAGGGTGTGACCATACACTGTAGGCACTCACTAAATGTCTATGAAACTCAGTTAAAGTGCTATTTTTTTAAGTGATTGGCTTTCTGTTTAGGCTGCGTGTGTGTGTGTGTGTGTGTGTGTGTGTGTGTGTGTGTGTGTACACATGTGCGCACATGCGTGCTGGGGATTGAACTCAGATCCTCACTCCACCACTGCTCCACATCCCCCGCTTTTAGTTGGGGACAGTTTCAATGTAGAAAACTAAGGAGAAAAGTATTCAAGAAATGTTATTTGTGAATGAGATTCAGGAAATGACAACTTTTTCTCATTTTTACTTTAGCTCTTATTTGTTTAAATGAAATAAAATCTAACCACTGCAGAAACAACTACCCTCATTATTTCGGTATGTATTTTTCTGATATATATATATATATATATATATATTTGAGGCAAGGTCTTGCTTTGTAGTTCAGACTGGCCCTGAACTCATTATGTAGCCCAGGCCAGTCTTGAACTCACAGCAACCCTCATGCCTCTGCCTCCCAAGTGCTGGGATTAGAGGCATGAGCCACCAGGCCCAGCATTGTGGTATGTAGTTATTAAGTGCTATGCTTACAGGCATGAATCACCATGCCTGGCATCATGATATGTGGTTACCAAGGATCAAACTTGGGATCTTGCACTTGCCAGGCAGACACCAGAGCCAGTGAGCTAAATACCTGACCCTTATATTCTTATATTTTTACTACATAGACTGTAGCTTGTTTTATAAAATTTAAAAACATATATGTATGTATGTATGTGATATATATCTGTACGTTGTTTTTTTAAGTGCAATAGTATGTCTTCAAGATCTATTTGTGCTAATAGATATAGATCCAGTTTATTTGATTTAGTTATAAAATAACTTATGATGCAGATAGACTACATAGTACTTATTCCTTTCCCAGTGAGGGCTTTCAGCTCCCCCGCCAAACTCTGCCCTGTAATGAACAATGTTGTAGGGCACATACTATTACAACTCGGATCAATTTTGTACACAGCTGATAAACAGGGAAAGGACGTTAGAACAAGACAGTTGTACCAGCTCAGATATGATTTTTGGGCACATACTATTACAACTCGGATCAATTTTGTACACAGCTGATAAACAGGGAAAGGACGTTAGAACAAGACAGTTGTATCAGCTCAGATATGATTTTACCCAATGTATTTGGTTTTACAGTGATCAAAAGAGAAAATCTGGACAATGACTAAAGGCTTAGGGATGAGAGTCTCAGCGCTAATATGACAGGTTTAGTGGCTTTAATGACTGCTAAGTTTTTCATTATTAAATTATCTGCTATAATACAGAAAAGCAGTATTAAGGAACTGGAAGCTTCATTCCCTGAATTAAAACAAGAAACCATCGAAGAAGTCTATATTTAACTCTGATGGAAATTAACGTTACTGGGGTAACTGTTCGCACACACTTGTCACTGCAGGCAGGAAGGAGCCCCAAGTTTCAGGCTCCAAGGTTTGCCTGTCTGGGGTGTTCGGGCAATTGCCAGAGGAGCATGAATTGTTTTACTACCATTTAAAAAATATTTTTGCTCTTTTAGCGCTTAGGTGATACAGTCCTATAAGTTTTCATTACTGTACCTAACTGTATTTTTGCTAGAAGTGTTGTTAATTTTGCCCTTATTCCCGTAAGCACACATGTTGAGTTTCTCTAGGGCGCATGTTAAGCAGTGGAATTGTTGGGTCACTGGGAGTTCGCATTTGCAGCCACTCTAGATTGTTCCAAATCACTCTTTAAAATGCTTTTGCCAACTCACTCTCTCACTAAGAGGTGGGAGTTCTTATGTTCCTGTTTTCATGCTAACGCCCAATGTTGATTGACCTTCATATTTTGACCAATAACATGGCTATAAAATATCTTTTCATTACTGCTTATTTCACCTTCCTTCAAGTGCTGCTGAAGCTGGCACATCTTCCTGTATGCTTACTGGCCTTTTTCAATTTTGTTTTCTGGCCATGAGCAGTTAAAACCTTCCTCAGTTTCTAAGGGGAACTGTTTGTCCTTTTTATTGATTTATAGGCATTTCTAATATATTTCAGATCTGAGTCCTTTTTCTATAGTTTTGCATTTTTATATTCCCCTGTCAATATTCCCACTGACCATATAAGCCCAGTTTTTAAAAGTATGTGGCACTGTGAAATGCATCTGAGCATCTTCTTTTCCTAGTTATACTGTATCCATTCTTTTCTCATGGAACTCTGGTATACACAGAGGTTCTAAAGCAGATGGAAAGGGCTATGCTTTTGTCCTGCAAACTGCTAGTTAGCTTTACTTTTATTCTACATTAGTTAGAAAAGTAGTTTTGTGGAAAAATCCAGAAAGGTTAAAGAAACATTATATTTTAATTGGATACTTTGATGTAGATATTTTAAGCCCAAAATAAAATAATATACTTGAATAAATTCCTTGACTCTGTTTTTTAAGATATTCATGTCATAAGCGATCAATGATGCTTTTCTGACGTTACCTAAAAAATTTTCTTTAAAGTAAACAGCATTGAGTTTCAGACTAAATTTTCAAAGTGACATTTGACTTAAGGGGGGAAAAAAAAGAACTTCTAAATGAAAATGCTTAGAGTTTGCCTGGAACCGAAAATTTAGTGTGTGAAAATGTGAGGAAAAGATGTAAGTGCTGGCAGAAAAAAATTGCAATAAAGTAAATGATGTGGTTTTTCTCAGGAGTGATTTTGCAACTTGAAACATTCCCAAAAAAAGTTACTGATCACAAAGTTTCTTTTAGCTTCTACCCCTGAAATACTCTGTATACATAAAGCTCTTATGGATATTTGGATAAATTAAATTTATATTGACATTTTCTGAAAGTTGGACTAGGTTTCTAGCTGAGGTGGGTACATGTAAAAGGACATTTTTGAAGCTTTCGACTTTTATAACTCAAAGATGGTTACGCCAAGCTTCCACTTTCTACACTATACTCCTAAAGTTGAATCACATTGAAAGTTTTAAAATATCAAATTTCTGATAAAAAGCAATAGTTTCCTCAGAAAGTTAATCAGATCATTACCATATGATCCAAACCCCTCACTTCTAGGTATATATTTCAGAGAATTAAAAGCAAAGACTAAGACCCTTGAAGACTGTAATATTGTTCACAATAGCAAAAAGGTAAAACAACCTGTGTCCATCATCACAGAGTGCTCTCCATCTTTAGAAAAAAAATGGAATTTGGCTTAGGAGGCTGAGGCAGGAGAGTTGCCTGGACTAAATAGTGAGCTCAAGGCCAGCCTGCACTACAAAATGAGACCTTGTATCAGAAAAAAAAAAAAAAAGAATTTTGATACATGCTACATAACAGATGAATCTTAAGGACATGCTAAATAAAGTAAGTTAGTCACAAAATCACAAATGCTTCATGATTCCACTTATATGAATGAAATATCCACAGTAAGCAAAGTTATCTAAATAGAAGTAGATTAGAGATTATCGACTATGAGGGGAAAGAAGACTGATGAGTTATTGTTGAGTGAGTACAGAGTTTCCATCTAGGGAAGATAGTTTGGAGATAAAAAGTGGTGAGATTACACAACACGGTAAATATAATTAGTGCCACTGAACCGTAAACTTTAAAATGGTTAAAATGGCAAATTTTAAGTGCACTTACAGTAATAATTTTGGGTGCACATGTGTGTACTCAGGATCTTTGAACTGAGCTACCTCCCAGACATGATTTTTTTTTTCTTTAGGTTTTTTGAGACAGGGTCTTGCTTTGTAGTTCAGGCTGGCCCTGAGCTCAGCCTCAGACTCATATCACAGCAATCCTCCTGCCTCTGCCTCCCGAGTGCTGGGATTACAGGCGTGAGCCACCACGCCCAACACTGTGGTATGTGGTACTGGTTGCTGCTGGGGTGAGTCTCCACGCCCAGTACGGTATGTGGTTACCGGGGAATCGAGCCCGAGCCCTTGCACTTGCAAGACAGGCGCCGGAACCACTGAGCTAACTCCCCGGCCCCCCATGATTTTTTTTTTTTTCCTTGTTTTGTTTTGCTTTGCTTTTTGAGACAGGCTGTCAGTAAGTTGCTGCTGGAGCTCCAACTGGCAATCATCCTGCCTCAGCATCCCAGAGCTGGGATTGATTACAGGGATGCACTGTATACCTGGCCCCCCCAAAATTTAAAGATATTTCTTCAAGCGCTTTCCTCAATAAAGGAACAGATACTTACAAGAAGAGCAAGAGGAGGGAGGGAGAGGGAGACTATCTGTTACATCAGCGTGTCCTTCGGATGCGAGCTGTCTCCTTTCCCTGGTCACACGCATTATCTGCACACAGACACCTCAGGATCATTCCGCTCAGTGCCCTGCTTTTCTCACCGCGTCATAAACGTCCACAGAATCTGATCTTCTTTACGAGCCCTAACTTGCTTTAACCTAGCAACTACTGGTGGATATGTACAAAGTTTTCATTATTGCCTCAATTTTAAATATATTTGTTATACACAGCCTTGTCCATATGGATTCTATCTGATTATTGCCTTCGTATAAATTCCTCAAAGGACATCGATTGGGTCAAGAGCACTCCTTGGAAGTGCCCAGGAATTATTAATTTGCCCTGTGGAGGTGTGAGGCATCTCACCAACTGGAGTCTGTCTTCTCACAGGTCTCCGGGGTTGGCAGGAAGAAATTCCACAGAGATGTAATGATGTTGGACTAATAATCACATTGGTATAGAAAAGAAAAAGACAACTTTATCAATTCAACAGGAAAGAAGATATCAATCGCCGCTCTGGGAGGTTCCATCGGTGGACAAGGGCCTCGGAGCCCGTCGGGGGGGGGGGGGGAGAGACCTCGTTCTCCTGGGTCCCCACAGCCGCCCTGGGAAGCGTGTGCAGCGCTTCGCAACCTCTTCATCTTTGCTTCTGCCCTTGCGTTGCAGGAGCTGCTTCCCCTCGCCTGGATCCTCCAGTGCCAACCTGTGCAATGGAAGCTCACTATCCATTTGCAACGAGCCTGCCCGGGCCTGAGGCTGAGCGGGCAGCGGGCGGCACCGCGAGGAAGAAGTCGAATTGTGGGGGCAAAGTCAACCCAGAGATGGAAGACCGCCATGAGTGCTGAGCCCTCTAGAAGTAGGCTCGGATTGCGAGGAAGGCAACAGGGCCGGGTCAGGGGGATGCGTCTACTGGGAAGGAGTGGGGTGAGGCGGTGGTCTGCGAGGTGCTGGACAATGTTCCTACCTTGTGGGGGCGGAGGGCAGGCCAGGGCGAGGGATGGTGGGCCGAGGACTCAGCGCCTGGAGCACCGCCATTGCTGTGCCGAATGCTTCATCTTTCAACGGTACCCACCTTTTAAAATGAGAAAGATTTTCTTCAGCTATTATACAAGGAGAATTGGAACTGCATATCACTTGTACAGTTACATATGTTATCACATTTTTAAAAAATTCCCAGATGTGGTAGGAAACACATAATCCCAGCTACTCTGGAGGCTGAGGCAGGAGAATGGAAAATCAGAGGGCACCCTAGATGATGGGATTGCACAGGTGAGGACGCTGGCGTTCGGGAAAGCTGGGCCGATCGTGCCGAAGATTTGTCACCCACCCCGAGATAGCTACCTGACAGCCCTCCCCACTCTACGAGATGCCTGTCCGCTCAGCCGATTAGTGACTGTTCTCATGCGAGTACCATGAAGTGGAAAGGTGAGAAGGGACAAGCTGGGAGGGGCTCGTATGGAAACAAGGCTACCTCCGACACTTTGGGATGCTGAGACCAAAGGACCACAAGTTCAAGCCCAGCCAAGTTAGCAGCGGTAAAACCCTGTCTCAAAATTTAACCATGAAAAGGGAGAGGGGAGAATGTAGCTTGGTTTGAATAATTTAGGTTCGATCTCTAACTACAATATTAATTAATTAATAAAACAATCCTTCTCAAAAGAATGTAATGATCTTAATACCCACTGTTTGTTTGTTTGATTTGGTTTTTTGAGACCAGGTCTCACTGTGTAGCACAGATTGACCTCAAGCTTGTGGCAATCCTCCTGCTTCAGCCCCCTGAGTGCTGGGATCACAGGTGTGAGCCACTGTGCTGGGCCCTTGGTGTCCTTTCTGAAAGGAAAGAGTTAAAAAGCCCCCAGGCACTGTTGGATAGTATTGTCCACACCGAAGATGCACACCATAAAGGGCTCCCTCTTAATAAATGGCTGAAGAGGTATTTTAGCAACAAATGGTTCAGGATTAATTTTCTTTAAAAGTGCATGTGCTTTCTTTGTTTTTCAACTGCTGTTTCTCCCATCATTCTAATACACTACATTCTTTTCCAATTATCTTGGTATTTGTGTTTGGTTGGGTTATTTCCACCAACTGTGGTTTACACAGGAACGGCATTGGGTCAGGCTGTGTCGTATGGAGCTGAGACTCACATGGTCCCGAGACCTCCCTCAGCTGATCAAAGACTCACTGGCTGCAGGACCCTGCGCCTCCTCCGCGAATTCCACGGAGACACACTCACAACTGCACATGCACACACCCACACAGGAAAGGGAGGGAAGAGTAATGTGCGCTGGAAATATTTCTTGTTTTACTTTTGAAAAAAAATATGAAAAGTTTATTTGCTTACTGTCACATTAGTTGACACCAGAAACAATCCAGACAGTGGCACGAGCCTGAGGACGTCAAGAGATCTGGCTTTGTAACTTCGGTGACTCACAGTCTCCTGAGCATTTTGCTGATAGAAAAGGACCTCCAGGAAATGAAAGAGAGAATGGCAGAACTGCCATATCTGAAATAATTTTCTTTCGCTTTGCTCTCCCGGCGCCCCTCACAAAGAGAGCAAATGTATTTCCGATTCCAGCCGCTGGTCTTGCGAAGCTGTGACTTCAAAAAGGCAGAACATGGAGTGTGTGATTTCCACCCAGCTGGAGTTTTAGGATTTGTCTCTTCTTTTTCTGTTCTTAAATTTTCCCTCTTTGATTTCATTTACTGTTCAACCAACTTTAAACCAGTACTCACCTTCTTTGATTAAGTCAGTCATTTCTACGATTTAAACCTTCTGCTGATTTTTAGCCACAAGCTAGTGGGTTTGACATTACCTGTATGGGTACTTTTACACATTTTCCTACCCCTTTTATGTTCTCCTTTTTCCACTTTTGATTTTTTGAGGGTACACATTTGTCAGTGGACCTCAATTACCTGAACTTTCTTCCCTCTGGAAGGGGATAGGAAGCAAACCTCTTTAGCTGGAGATTTATTTTATTGCATAAAATCTTCCCCATCATGACGGGATATCCACGCTGTCCTAGACTCATACAATAGCTAATACCAGCATCTACAGTGTCCCTTTATACACAACTACAGTGTTTTCAGTGTCTGCAATGTTAGATCATGCATTATAAGAATCATTGCATATACTTATTCAATATAGCTTCATTAGGATAAATTCTGACAGATTTTTCTTAGTGGAAATGGCTTAAACTTGTGATGTACCTTGTTAGATGTACATTTCCTTGTAAAAGAAATGAATCAATTCTTAGCACCATTAACAAAACAGGAGTGCGGCTCCCCGAAAGCTTGGCTAGCAAAGAGCTGTGTCATTTTGCTCAATGTAGTTTAGATGGGATGATACATTCATTCATTCATTCATTCATTCCACTGGGATTTCTTTACATTTTAGAAAAAAGTGTCTAGTTCACCAGATGTTGTTTCCTAACTGGGTTTTACTTTGTTTCTATGACCCCTTTGCTTTGAACATTTGTCTTTTGATGTATTTGGTTCTGTTCTCATAAAGTTATATAACTCCATCTTCTACTTCGGAGAGCAAGGATTTGTCTACCACTTATTCAAAGCATTTTTCATTTTCTCATTTGTTACTTAGAACTCTAATTCTGCCAACCTTCCCTTTCTGTTGCTTGAGTAATCAAAATTATTTTCACACTTCTTTTACTGCCTTCTGATCTCTCGTCACTATTAGCTTATTATTTCATCCACCCACAGTTTATGACACTAATGCATTTGAAGTGTAGGTTTGACTAAGTTCATATCATTCTGATTTTTAAACATCTCTAGAGCATTCATTAAGTAATTATAACTTATTTCCTTTGTTAATATTTATCATTTATCAATTTCTTTTACAGAGTGGTCTACTTCTATATTCCCCATTGTTTATATAATAGAGAATTTGTTTCTGTATTTAAATCAAAACCAAAGTATTAAAATTTTTCTTATTTACATTATTCTGCACCTTCCAAAATTTTTCAATGAGTAAATTTTATTTTATTTCATTTTGGTATTTCATAATAAGGAAAACATTTTTAAAATTATGTTTGTCCTTTGTACCTGTTTATTTGAAAGTACAAATTGTGAATAGATTTTTATCAGATTTTCATGAATACTTTTATAGATTTAAGTGAAAATAAATCGGATCCAAAAGGTGATTTGTGGAACAAATAGATCGTTGTTTATGTGCAATCACCTGATTGATGAAGTTGTTCATCTCCCTTTAAATTTTCTTTTAAAGTTTAGCATTTTCTAGTTTTGTGTGCCCATCCCAAGTTAGGGAAATCTTGTAATATTACATATTTCTTGTCAGTTCTGTGAATGGGGCTGATTTGAGCCAATTGCCAGTTACTTTTTGGTTTTCATTAGAAATGCTTTAGAGTTTTGTAGATTTTGCCTTTGTTGGGACATTTTCCTGAATTTAATACTTCTAGTTGGAATTCTTAGTTTCTCAGGCTCACCTTAAATCAATGTTTTTTGTTTGTGCTTTGTGATATTAATTCTCTAGTGCATTTTTGAAGCATTATTAGAACAACAGGAATCTCCAAAGATATTATAAACAATTTTAACAACAACAAAATCTTTGTTTTTGTTTGTTTTTAAATGGAATACTTCAACTTTCTCTCTATCATAAATTGGTAGATTTTTTGAGGTCACATAAGTATTTTAAAGTTGTATTTAAAAGTTTTAAACGAGGAAAAATCATTGAATTTAATCAAATACTTTGATCTGCTGCTTAGAAGTTCATCTAAATTTTATTTCTGAATTTATTTAAATCATATACTTCATTCATATATTTATTTTTATTAAATTGAGCCTATTTATAATAATAAAGTTTTCCTAATGAATAATTTTCAAAAATAGTCATATTTTATTTATAAATATTTTAACTGTTATAAGATTTGCCTAAAGAGATTTTTTAAATTTTATTGGTTCTTAGAATAGGGTCATTTGAAAAAAAAAAACTAAGAAATATTTAATCTCAGCAAATTTCTTGAGTTATAATTTTTTTATTTCAATTTTGAAACAAACCTTCAGTGAATTCGTTGTGACAAGGAGAACTGTTCCTGGGTAACCTTTTAAATTTGTTTCTTAGCTACTAGCCCATTTACACTCCATCTCTTGTTGTATCATTATAAATGCTGTAACTTTCAAAAAATCATTCATTTTACTTAATGTCTAAGTGTATCACCAGTTCATTTCTTGTTAGTTTTGTCTTCTGTTTATTGATTTTTAAAATTTCTATGTTTTTAAAGACTTCCTAAATTTACTAGTGAATTCCACTTTTTAATCTTTTCAAAGTGCAAAGGCTCAGCTTTAGCATCTCATGAAGTCTTCCTCTTGTGAGAATTTTACAGAACAAATGTATTTACTGCTGCATGTATTTAAGTTTTCTCTTGGTTCTTTACTGAGTATATTTTTAGTCTTAAAAGCTTTGTTTTTCTAAATAAAAATATTTAAAGCAATATATTTCCTTTAAAACTATCTTTCCTTTAGTCCAAAGCTTTGATGGTTAGAATCATTCTCCATATTGTAGAATGATTATATTTTAAAATTTGTTGACTAGGTGATAGGATTTTCATTTCATTAGTATTTAGTTATTTTTTGTTTATTTAAATAATTTTTGGCAATCAAGTTCTAGAATGTATGTATAAATTTTTGTACTTCTCCTTTAATAAAAATGTTACCTTTTTTTCTATGAGGCTTTCTCTATTTTATGTTTGCATTAAATCCTCCCCATAAAATTATTCATTCATTGGTCTTAATAGTAATTTTCTGTTTTACAAGTTTTTCTTTTCTTCCCCTCTCACTTCATCTACTTTGGATGATGAGTCCTGCTGCAGTTTTGAATCTCCTAACTTTATCTTGCAATTTTAAGTATAGCCTTTCTTGTGGATTTTGTGGCAGTGTGTTCATACAGATGTACGTTAACCTTTTTGTTTCCAAGGATTCTTTCATCCTTTTTCTGTCACATAACAAACTTTTGTCCACGGCTTGATTCCTTCTGCTTTCAATTCTCCTTCGATATCATGATAATGTTGATTGATATTTTCTGACCTAGCCACGTATGTGTACTCTTTCCTCATCTGCCTGTCTTTCTTTTTAAAATGAAGATTTCTATTTTCTTGAATACAGCCTGAAGCTTTTGTTTTTTAAATAAAGGAACTGAACAAATATTGGCATTTTGTAAGCTAGTAACTCCAGAAAAACCCTAACACTTAAAATTCCATTAAGTTTACCCTTGCCCTCTTTTCTTTCTCTTCCTCATAGCTTGTATATCTGACATAAATAATTTTTAAATAGTTTATACACTTTTCTACCTGGAGATGCTATTTGGAAGTGTAAGGTGTGGGCAGGGAGCTTCTGCAGGATTTCCTTCTATTAGATCTAGAGGATGTTCTCTGTCTTCCTTTTTCTTGCCCTCTAGGAAAGATCATCAGGAGTTTTCTCATGCCTTTGTAAAGGTTTTAGTCTCAATGGGATCTCCTCCTGACCTGACACACTTGTAAAAGCAGCAGCCACCAGTCTTGGTTACATTTTAAACAAGGACATGAAGAGAAGAGGTAAAATCATGGTGACAGCTTGGAATCATTTCTACCTGATGTTGAGTGGACACAGTTGTGTTTTCTGTTGTCCACTGCAAAATTTTAGTCACCCGCTGGCTGCTTTTCTCTGGCTGTCAGAATCCCTGGGCCTTCATTAGGAAGAGCATGGAGTTTAAGAATCAAAACAGCTCTTCCTCTGCCCCAGCGTCTCTGCTAAAACTAAGAAACTCTCAATACAGTTCCTGGGAGTCAAAAGTCCATGTCTAGTGATGATTCCATTACCTCAGAGTTCATTTATTTATATATCAATGAATCGAATTCTCTTTATTATGTGTCGCCTGCTTGTTATGTAATTGCCCACACAGCTGAGACTCTTTTTTCGAATGAGCTGTGGAATACTTTAACTGCTTAGGAAACCGAGTGTATGTATTTACCACTGGCTGTTTCTGTGTCCAGTCTATGGTCTGTAATCTGCTCTGGGAACTCACTCTGTTTACAGTTTGAGGTACGGTGGCTTGTCGTGTTCTTGGGCATCTGTACTGCCCAAAGCCAAGAGTACCCTCTGCCCTCTTGTAATATCATCACATTTGGAAGGCAACGCTGTAAACTCTAAGTTAATTTTGCCTTTCCATGATATTAATAAATAAATAAATTAATAATACTTGTTCATTGTATACTTTATTATCCAGTTCATCTTTCATTTTATTGAATCAGTATTCCAGAGTACTGCTTCCCTCCCCACCCCACCCCTTAGCTATTCTAAACTGTTCAGTTTAAAGCAATGACTGTGTTTCATGTTGGTAAAATCCCAACAGATTCAATGGCTTTCTTATTTCCTATTGCTTTTTCTTTGAAAATAAAAATCATCTATACTCCGATTGTGATTCTTCCAGGTCTGAGAGAAAAGTAGGAGCTTTAATGGTATGTACTCAATAGGTTTTCACTTAATTTTAGTATGTTAATTCTTTGTTTTAATAGATAGCTCCTGTCAAGGACTAATTTCCTCCTCCGTGAAACTTAACTATTGTCAAGAACATATATAGAACATATATATATATGTTCACTAGTTTCTAGATGTTGGATATTTGCATTAGCATCTGGATGTTCTTAACAGAGAAGAATCACTCAGTGTTCCCGGCTTTATCAAGAAAACCTGAGAGAAATGCAAATTATCTTGTGGAACAACAAATAGAGTTCATTATTTCAGCTGACCTTGATAACAAAACACAGTTAAATGTTGTGAATTGCCTGAAAAGAAGCATGTGTGAGGACTTACTTGTTTCTTTTAATCCTGTGATATTAGAGTTTAAAAAGCTCTCTTTTCTTCTGCGTCTTTTGATTTCTGGGGTTTGGCCTTTCATAATGCACCATTTAAATATAATTTGGGTTTGAGGTGTAGCTCAGCAGTTGAGCACATGGTTAGCATGCAAGAGGCTCTGAGTTCCATTCCCAGCATCACACACACACACACACACACACACACACACACACGCAAGCAGCTCTGCCCCCTGAGTGTGTAACTCCTTCTTCTCCATAGTTTCTTATACATTGTCAGCCCAGTTATCTGATTTGGGGAGGATAGCAGAACACTCTCAGCAGTGTCACCAAAGTCTTTCTTAAGCAGAGACTGGACTTAGTTCTGGTGCGACCATCACTGCTACTTGCGTTTTGCTCAGACTTTACAATTTGCTCCTGTGTTTCTAGTCTCCTTCCCCCAAGTCCCTCTTGTGTATACACTCAGAATAGTACAGGCCAAGAGCTTAGAGGATCCCCTGCTGCACACTGCGTGCTGCCATGCACCGTGAAAGGTCGCACCCACCACACCCCTAGGCTCGGAATCTGTACAAGTCTGATCGATGTCTGTGGGCACTCTTGACTTTTAAAAGCCTAAAATGAAACAGTGAAAAAGGCAAGGAGAGGGAGGGCTTCTCTCATTCTTGTAGACACTGCCAGTCACCATGGAGAAGAAAGGGACAGGGCTCCTTCCGGAGAACTGTAGTTGATAACTTGCAGTTGACACACAGAACGCTACCTTAGCGTGTATTGGGAGCAGAAAGCCGGATGCTGATGACAGCCAGCGTTACCATCTGTGTCTCTGCAGTAGACAGTGCTGTTCCTGTGAAGCTAGGTAAGTGTGACCTTTCTGACCACCTCTCTTTTTAAACGGAGAATCTGTATTTCAAAGTGTCACATTTTTGTTGACACAAATGTGTGATCAGAGCCGTAAATATTTTCCCCCATAATTGGGGCACTAAGACCCACAAACATTCCCTTCCACCCACTAAAAATGGGACATTCTGTGAAGTGCCAGGCATGCCAAAGGGGAAAAGCAGCTTCCCTAGTTGAGGAGACAGAACTCTATAATACACCATTTAAACAAGCTCTTTTCAGAGATTCAGCCAAAAGAATTTGGGAGACCCTCGTACCAAAACGTGTGCTGGTGAAAGGGTCTCTTAGTAAGTCTGGGAACCACCATGGCTTGTTCCCCTCGCCTTTGAGATTCGCGAACATCTAACACTTATCCTACAGATATGTACTGAGCATATATCAAAGCCCAGTCTTATTCAGGGTCTAGGAATCAAATCAAACAATATTCCAAGTCTTTAGGTATATGCAGTTTCAAATCAAATTATTATATTGGTTTTCTGAGGAGACTATCTCATGTGACCACACATCTAATGGCTTAAATAACAAAAACTTGTCCTCTCTCTGTTCTGAGATCCTGAAGTCTGCAGCCAGGATCACCAGGTCAAGTTCAGGACGTGTGGGCCGTGTGAGCGCCCTGAGTTCTGGTGGCTGCGGGCACTCGTTGACTTGTGGCTGCCCCAGTCTCTCCCTCCATGGACACGCTGCCGTGTCTTCCATTTGTGCTGAATCTCCCTCAACTCACCCCTCTGAAGGACACCTGCATCTGTGTCCAGGGTCTGCTTGCCAAATCCAGGAGGACCTTGCACCTCAAGATCCTGAATTTAATCACATCTGCAAGGACTTGTTTATTAAATGCAAGTCCAGGGATCAAGAACGAATGTGCAGGGACCATGAGGCCGGGAGAGCATTCCTCGGCCCCCTGTGAGTACAAGTGGCTCTGCGGTGTCCTGGAGTAACAACTCCCTTTCTGCTTTGACCTTGAAATACCCTAGTTGAGAAATGACTATCTCAGTGACCAGGGTCCTGACCCCCAGAATCCACTCGAGAAAGTGCTCACAGAGGGACTGTTGGCTTGCACAGGAGAGGAAGCCCTCCTGGTGGGCTCCTCCGGAGTCTTTCCCTCCCTGGTTGGGGTCCCTAAAATTTTTTCCAGCTGACCTTGATTACAGAATAGTTGTAAGGGTGAAAGGGAGAAAAGACAGATTTCCTGGATGTGGAAAAGATGCACAAATATATGCTGGTGGCCACAACTTTTCTAAGGGAGGGTGCCCTTCTCTCGCTTGTCTCTGGCACAGGAAGCAGCCAGACCTTTCCCTATCTGCCCGGGAAAGAGTTGAAATGGGATGAGACCATTTTCACATGGGCTCTGAAAAAAAATTAAGGAATACAAGAGCTGGAGACACATGTAGCTAAGTGGTAGAGCTTCATCTAACTTGGAAGGTCCCAGGTTTCATCTCCAGTGCTGGGGAAAAAAGACAAAGGACACAGACAAAGGAAATGAAAAGAGCGTGTTTATGCAGTGCAGATTTTTGCTTAGTCCATGCCCAACTCCAGTTCGCCGGCAGCACTTTTATTTATGTTTTTGCCTCGAGCACAGGTCTATCATCCTGTGATCTCCAGTAGGCAGCCTCTTCGCCATGCCTGTATAAGACCAAAACTCACAACTGTACTTTTCATATTTCAAGTTTCCCATGATCTCTTAAATTTTCATATTGAATTCCAGGTTCTATAGAAAACAGTGGAATAGGGCCAGGGAGTTAGCTCAGTGGTTCTGGCACCTGTCTTGCAAGCGCAAGGACCCGGGTTGGATACCCCGGTAACCACATACAATACTGGGCATGGAGACTCACGCCCAGCAGCAACCAGTACCACATACCACAGTGCCAGGCATGGTGGCTCATGCCTGTAATCACAGTACTTGGGAGGCAGAGACAGGAGGATTGCTGTGATGTGAGTTTGAGGCTGAGCTCAGGGCCAACCTGAACTACAAAGCAAGACCCTGTCTCAAAAAAAATGAAATAAAATAAAATAAAAAATAAAAAGCAGTGGTCTACTTATTTAGTTGGACCAGCTCTTCCAACTAATTTCCCCTGCTTCTTCTGAAGGAGAAATTCATACAACCATGTAAAATGGGATAGAGAGAGGTGAAAATAATTTTTAATTTTAGGTGAAAGCTCTGGACATCCCATTCAGAGTAGAGCATTTCTCTGGAAGATGATGTGCCTGAGTGGGCTGGTGGGAGGCAGAGCTGCTCCAGTGACAAAGCTCAAAGGTTGTGATCACTGAGGCCTGAGGTCTGGATGTCTCTGTGACCTTTGCAACAGCTCTGATGCAGAGTTCTCCCTTGGACTCCCTTGGAGTTCTCCCTCCAGTGGTGTGGTCCTCCACACCATCCTTCCCCACCTGGTGGGAGTGTATAACTGTAGTATTAATGGAATGTCATTTCACAATTGATAATGTTGCCTAACAGAAGTCATGCATAATTATAAGCACATAATCAATATTTCAACTGCAGATATCAATGGTGATACGAGTAGAGATTGATCAATGATCATATTGATAAAGGGCCCAGCAATTGTCCTGTTAAGTTACAGAGTGAATACAAGGACAGCAAACTGCTTCCCTGACTGGATGTTTTAATGAGAAAAGACAAATAACAAGGATGTACATAATCAGATGCTTTGGCACATTCTCCTGTGTCCTGCATACCCTCAGCTGGGGCCACCCTCAGTCAGAGTGCCACTGAAAGTATCCAGGACTGCGAGGAGAACAGGAGACAGGTGACAGCAGGCAGCACGGATGCCACAGAACCGTCTACCGCTGCTTGAGGGCTCGCCAGCTGCAACGCACCTTCCCACATCTCTGCTCCTGAAATTTTCCCAGAGAGCTTGAGAATAAAACAGCTGGACTGTGCATTATTCCCACTGCAGAGAGAAAAGTCTCAAGGCTTGAACTTGGTCAGGATTCCGGAGTCTTCACTGTGTCTACTCCTCATTTGATGCTGATGGCACTGTGTTCACTCAGTGGTGAAATCTAGGGGAATTGTTGCTCCAGCCCCAAAGCCAAGTAAATGCATAAAGACGTGTCTGTGCACAGAACTCAGTTTCTTGGGGAGCATTTTGCTGGGGGTGTGGTGGAGACTATTCATCTTGCAGTCCCTGCTCACCGTCCACCTTGTGTGCTCTGCAAGAGGGTGCTTGGTGAGAAGGGAGAATTGGAGGGGCCTTCTAAGCCATCAGTAGTTGAGGTTAAGGATGGCAGGTTACAATTTTTTCCCTTGTGTTTTGGCTTTTACAGCTTCAGTTGCTTAGGCTCCACCTCCATAAGGGCAGAGAGTTTGTCTCTTGACCTCTGTTTCTCGCATTGCCTAAAACAGACCTTGGCACATGGGAGGCAACAGATATACTCATGAGTAAAGTGGGTGAAGAGGTAAGCATGCCATGCTTCTGCCTTTGGAGGATCCATTACGAGTAACTGTATCAATGAGATCCAACTCACAATGGCTGGACTTAAAACTGTACAACTTTAGGATGCTATGACCATTGTCTGCACCCAGTAGAAGTGATACTGTGCATTATAAGTTGTGATTTCCACCCTTCTGGGCAAGTGACCTGTGTGTGGTAAGACATGGATCAATGTCATGAGGCCTACATCCCTGTTAGCTAGGGGACCATGAGGGAAACCAAGGAAACTGTGCAGTGTTCTTCAACCAGGATGCTCCATCAGCTAAGTGCATTAAATGCATTTTTAACATATGGTATCTTTAACTTATGATGTCTTTTCTGGAATGTGACACCATTATAAGCCAAGGATACTGTTTAAAAAGTACACAAATCAAGAACCATATTCTCTGAAAAATATTATCCTGAAAAATCATTGTATGCCTCAGCTATTCAACTGCTAATTTGCAAATGATATGCATGAAACAAGAATGTGTAGTTCCTTCATGAAAGAATATAAAAAATGGAGGGGCTGAGGCTGGATCCCCAGGTCTGTGAAGTCTTTATACAGTGATGGGGCACAAGAGAAGATAGAGCCTTGTAAGCCTGCTGGGTCCTGGACTGCTTCTCTTTGCTCACCCATCTGTCACCAAGGAGATGACTAGGAGGAATCTTATTGTCCTCTTTGGAGAGGACGGCAGAAGCCAGCCAAGGAAGGTGAATGAGAGTCGTCACGACTTGGACCCGCACATTTACTTCAGGTCTACTTGCAGTGGATGACTGACATAGA
>PVIR01003057.1:0-93553 GCA_004026965.1 Petromus typicus | reverse complement strand
TTTTAGGTTTTTGGAGACAGGGTCTCGCTTTGTGGTTCAGACTGGCCCTGAGCTCAGCCTCAAACTCACATCACAATCCTCCTGCCTCTGCCTCCCGAGTGCTGGGATTACAGGCGTGAGCCACCACGCCCGGCACTGTGGTATGTGGTACTGGTTGCTGCTGGGTGTGGGTCTCCACACCCAGTATTGTTATGTGGTTGCCGGGGAATTGAACCCGGGTCCTTGCGCTTGCGAGACAGGCGCCAGAACCACTGAGCTAACTCCCCGGCCCGAACTGTCAATTCTTCCTGCAAAATTCTTTCTATATTTGTCAGTCCAGTAAAAAGCATGACACCTGACATGGAGGTGCCACATCTTTTATGTGGACCCCGGTGAGCTGTTTCCCCTGACCTGGCACTCTTTCTATACAACAGACCATCAGGGACCTTAAAGTATGAATTTTATCACAGCTCCTGTTAAAACAAAAAAACAAAAAAAAAAAGGAAAAATTAAAATATCCGTAAGTAAGCAATAGTTTTAAGAATTTCAAATGACCTGCCTACACTTCTCTCACCTGACTCCCTGCCTTCTCTCTGATGCCACCCTGCAGCTTCAGATGAGCTTTTTGCTTTTGCGGTGGCCAGCGACTTAGCTGCTAAGGTCCTTGTGCAACATATGCTGTGGTTTCTCTGCAAAGCTTCTCCTCTTGCCCATTCCTGGTTAAGTTCTGTACATCTCGATTTTCATAATCTCCTAAAGAAACCCCCAAGACGACCCCTCTTCGTAACCACTCTGCTGCACTGCAGATAGGAATCAAGTCCGCAGGCAGCCTTCACTACCTCTTCATAACACTTCCTGTGAGTTTTAATAATTTATGCACATGTGATTATTTACCTAAGACCAGGCCTTCACTAGGCTGCATGCTCCCACACGGCACAGATCAGGGAAGTTTGACTCTTTCTTGTAGTTTCCCCAGCACAATTCTTGGCACTGTGGAATTATTCAATAAATAGTTAATGACTAGAGAAATGAATCAACTTTAATCTCCCTTAAACTTGAAGGAATAAATACATCCCTAACACACAGTAGCAAGAAATTATTGTGTTCAGTTTGGGCCTAGTTTCAAAAAAAAAAAAACAGCAGAAAAATGTAAATCCATGCCCTCTATCTATTGAGAAAGTTGTTCTCTTATTCTTTGTACTAAATTTCCTTTGGAATTTAAAGTTTTAAATCTGAAACAGCCATGCACAAGGGTAGTTCTTCACTGTTTAACCCCATTAAACCCTATTATTGCTCTTTAGGGATTAAAATTTGCCTTGAGGGATCAAAGACCTGTATTCTCAGGCAGAGCCTAAATGGGCCAAACTGGAGACTGAGTTGCTGAGTAACATCGTGGAGTTACAACTCTTTTGGCTACACAGCCATCAAGCCTGGGTATTCTTAGGCAGCAGAGAAGGAAGAGGGGAGAAAGAGCAGGAGAAGGGTGAAGAAAGAGAAAGCAAAAGGAGTGACACAGAGAAGCTTCCAGAGGGAACCCTCCACAGGCAGCCTCAGGTTATGCTTATATAGATTATGCCCAGGGTTGTTGTCCCTTCAGGCAGCTTTTGAAAGCATCTAAGCATTAGGCAGAGGAAGGACTGCTGTTCAGAACAGAGAACCCTGGGAATGAGTGGAAATGAAGGGGAAAGAGCAATGGGGCCAGCACCCCCTCAGGTCCAGCAATTCATGTGGACCAAGCACCTCCAATGTGAGGGCTGCTCCGGGTTCTCCACACACATAGTCCACTGGGCACTGAGCATCCTCCAAGAAACTACTGGCTTAGCCTGTGTCTCCTCCAAAACTGAATCCTGATGCACCCCAGTTGGCAGAAAGATTCTAAGGGATGGCTAAAGTCTCCATTTGTGCACACGGAGCTCCTGGAAACTCCAATGGGAAGGCTTGTCCTTACTTATACTTTTTAAGGAAAAGACTTGTCTGTAGAAGTCACATTGCTCCTGCCAAAGATTTGCCATAAACACCTAACAATCACTTTAACACAAAGTGGAGGGACTCTAGTGGATCAGCCTTTCAGAATATCATTCTGATATGATAGCTCCATCACACCTCATTGAATCAGGCCATTACCTGTTTTGTCAGGTAACTCTCAAAGAGGGCATCATATAGCCACACGCTCTTATGTGGGCTATTTTTCTTTTCCATCAAGTGTCTGAGAAGCCCTGCTCTGGAAGTTCAAAGTGCTAACTTTCACCTGCTGGGGCCGAGGTCTGGAAAGGACTGAGGATGTCTTTTGCACCTGACCTGGTGAAGAAATAAGAGCCTCCTGGGGTAAGAGCCAACTCAGCGCTGTTCAGAATAGCTATGGACCCCTGAATATCACTGTTGGACATCAGTTGTACACACACTGGGAGAGATGTGCAGTAATGTCTTTTGGAGCTGTTAAACAAAGCTTGGGTGGGAGGAGTACCTGTGGTAAATGATATGAAAACTGTTAGACAAAAATTACTTTTTTATTATCATGTTAATTATATAGAAATGCGTGGAGAAAAGACCGATGATTCCACTGGCAGTAAGACCATAGACATTTTTCCCTGACTTCTTTTACTTTTATGTATTTTCTAGATGTCCCACAACAGAGAAAAGCACTGCTTTTATGAACAATAGTTTTCTCTCTTTTTTTCCCCTCTCTTTAAGGTAAGAAAATTGGTTTACAGATGATACCACATATAGAACTAGATTAGAAAAGGCTTTACAGTAGCCCCAGGTTTACCTGCTTTTCTGCTCACCTTATGTTAGCACAGCCCTAAAGACAAAATTTCCAACCATTCTCCCCGCGCCCCTTAACACTGAAGGATCCTCCTGAGAAAGCCAGGTTTTCTCTGGGTGGACCTGGTGACTACTGGAACCAGCCCAGGTTAAATAGGAGCTATTTCACTGAACTTCAAAAAAACCCCCAAACTGAATAGCCATTTGGAAGTGGAAGCAAAAGGAAAGAAGCATTAATAAGGACTCCTGCAGCCCTGCATTGCAAAATTCAAATGCATTCACTTATCATCGATGCTTAGGTCGGATGAAAACTGTCCACACGCAACCAGACTGTGGGTGGGGACGCTGTGTTCGCTGCCAAAAGCCAGTGGGTAGATAAATATTCAAGGTCAGACTTTTAATGTTGGATGCCAGAGGGAAAAAAGGGCAAACATTAAGGGGGAGCCAATACTTCACAAACTCTTGTTTAAGGATTCCCTAATTACTCTAAGTGGTTCCTCTAGCCTGGACACTTAAAAGGCTCTGCTTTGTATGATGTCATCCTTTGCCCATTATCTCTGCGTCAATTTGCACTGTTAGAAGAGGCAGCAAGAAAATATTTGCAAACATCAACATTCTCAAGTCTTAAAAGATAATCCTCCTTTCAACTCCCTGTGAGCATATCAGCCAGGCAGGTCAGTTTTCAGAGTTCTCTAAATGGTAACACCACCAGCCTGATTGTATAGAAAAACCTTTCTTCTGAGGAACTCAAAGAAATTTCTCAGTGGTATCACATCAGTCACCAAGTAAGTCCTCAGAGGACTGGCCAGGCAGGTAGTTGGAGGGTAATTAGAAATGCAAATTGATAAGTCCCTTTAAAGATGCTCCCACCTGAATAAACCCAGTGTAAGATTTTAGTTTAGGGACAACTATCGCCAGGAGGTTCTGACCCAGGGGGGGCACAACCAGCTCATTCATCCTTCACAATGACAGTATTATCATGATCATCTCTCACTATTGCAGATGGGGAAACTGAGGTAGTTGGAAGTGAAGTAATTTATGAAAGCATTTGAATGACAATCTGAGGTGGAATTCAGCTGCAATCTTCCAGACTGTAAAAGTTCTGGACTCTCAACTCCCACCGAGCTGTGGGTTCCTTTCCCTCCTGCAAGTGCAAGATTGTGGGGATTTTAACAAATGCTGTATGGAGCAGGCTTCCTGGACAGATAGAAATCTCACTAATGTAGGGCGCTTGTGAAGTGAAGGATGTTTTAGACCTGATTGTTTGACTCTGAATCTCTATTCCTTTGCCTATTAGTAAAGTGACTGGCCCAGTTGCTTAACTTCTCTGAATCTCTATTTCTTCACTTGCATGATGGAAACTGTAGTGGTTTTATTTTTGATACTGTTGTAGAGATTAAATGACATGATAGGTGCATGGCTTGGATAGTAGGTGCTCAATAAATAAATTGTATTACTCTTCCTAGGATATTGTCAGCTCATTTTATGTGAGACTGGGTAGTATATTAAGTAAAGAGGTTTCTAGTCTCATGATTCTGGTTATGGAGAGTTCAAATAGTCTGGACCTGGAATGTGGGGGTGGCTAGATGCATCACCGCAAGAGAAAGAGAGAGAGAGAGAGAGAGAGAGAGAGAGAGAGAGAGAGAGAGAGAATTAGCTAGGTGGAGAAGGGGCCAGGCACCTGGAGTGGCCTAGCTTTATAAAAAACCACTCTCAGAAGAACTAATTCTTGTCATTTGATAGCTATGTGAATCTCTGAGTAGAACCTTCATGACCTAATTACCTCCCTGTAGGACCCACCTCCCAAAAGTTCCACCACCTCTCATTATTGCTACATAGGGGATCAGGCTTTCAGCAGTGAATCTCCAGGAAACACAACCAAACCACATCCAAGCCATAACAAACATCTCTCTGATCTAGTATAGCAATGAACAAATATATCGATATGTTAACTCCTTTTCTTGTTGCTGAGCTAAAATATCTGGCACAGAAAGTTAAAGGAGAAAAAGGTTATTTTAACTCACTGTTGGTAGAAGTTTCAATTCATATTTGGCTGGCTCCAAGGCAGGGTGGCATGGCAGAGGAGAAATAGTTCTTAGCAGGAAGAAGGCAGAAAGCAGCAAGGCAGCGAGCAATGGAGTAGTGATACTGCGGCACAGGCAGCCTGCTTTTCCCTGTCATTCTTTCTAGGGTACTTTCGCTTTTAGGTGGTGCCATCCACAGCCAGGATGGGATTTTCAGTTTTCCACACTCATCATTGGATTAATTTAGCAATGATATACTCCTAATCCCTGCTTCATGCATTTTATCATCCACTTAATCCTAGTATCACACACACTAGATTCAGCTACTTCTGCAATAATCACATGAGGCTTTAAAGGAACATCTAGACACAAGCCATCATACTACATTTCTATATTTATTATATATTGTATTACCATAACAAGTAAACAAGATTACTATTATTATGTGATTTTTTTTTTTTTTTAGCTTGTGGAAAGAAAGCTGCTATTGTCCCTAAATTCACACTGTGAGTCCTAAAGGACTCCTGTTCAATTCATCTTCAGACTTACAATCCCTCTAAAAGAGTTGGCAGTAAATTTCACCAGGGGGCTCTGTTTACATGGAGCCTGCCCTCCTCCCTCAAAGATGGGGCAGAACTGCTCCCCACTGCTCTTCTGTCAACTTGATTCTCCAATTGCAATCATTGGCCAACTGTTTACTAAACAAATCCTCAATGGTTTTCAAAGCAAGGAGGCTGCCTTTAATTTCATATGCAAAGAGAGAGCCTAGGGCTCAATGTTAGTATCCTAATTTATGAAGAGTGAAACAAACTCCAGACTTGCCCAGCTGGTTTAAGTCAAGGGATAATAGAATACCAAGCAACACCCAGCAAAGTAGCTCAAATTGTATAAAATGAAATGCAGTGATATTTAAAAGTAATTCAGCTCATTTGAAGCTTCTAGACATTCCAAAACTCAGTAATAACTAAAGCACACAGTGTAATGAATAAAATGAAAATGTGACCTGGGATCTTACTGTTTATTTAGAACTGAGAAACTGAAAATTGCTCTCTAACCGATAGGCCTAAAGTTATTACTTCATTCACTTAAGCATTTTACATAAGGTAATTCTCTGATGATAAATCACATTGAAATTGATTTCGGCTTAAAAATGAAAAAAAAATCTGCATTAAAATGTAAAAGCTCAAAGATTTGCAGATCTGAATTATTGGGGTGCTCATGCTAAGAATGGATGACAAATTGAAAAATAAGCATGTACTCACTTTGAGAAAATAAATCTGGTCCTCAGAACCACCCATTATGCAAGAGAAAATAAACTGCCTCTCATTTCATTAGGAAAACTCATTTGCATCAACATTTATACTTACATATGTAATAATGCATGGTCCCAGCCTGAATACAAGGTGGTAATTCAGTCAAAAAGCTCAGTTGATATGCTATCATAAACAGCCAAAATGGAAACAGAACCTTGGGAATAAATCACCCTCTTACTATTCATCTGGGACCACACTGGGCTATTTTACACTACATGCATTGGTGCAGTATTTCACAAATACAAAAAACTTTATTTTCCTTTTATATACTGACATGTGGTTGTTTGAACTGGCAGCTTGTGGAACTCCAGCAGGTGCTGGGGTTGATCCCAGTGGTGGAATCAGACGGCAAGTGGTGAAGACAATAAGGCAATTAACATTTTTTTAATTAAAGTAATTTTAATCATAATCTTACCAACACTTGAGGGTTTAATCCAAAGCATAAGGTTTGCTCACACATCTCCATTCTCCGGGAAGAATCCAATTGAAAATTAGCATCGTTTTCAAAGCAGCTATATTTTCAGTTGCTAATTACACATCTTCTCCTGGCTGATCATATAATTGAGAAAATGTGTAAGTGGTATTTTACAAGGCTTTACAAGGTTATTTTGGATGGTGTTGAGTCATTTTGGTGACTTTGTATTTGCAGTTTCTGCTGCCTGGAGCACTCCTCCTCCAAACCCTCATGTGGGTGCCACCTTTTATCATTTTAGATTTGAATTTCATTTCTAGGACTTCTGTCTCTACTGCTGACCCAGCTTATCTTTCTATTACCCTAACTTAATAACATTTAGAATATTTTATGAAAACATCTTTTGTTGTATAATATTTGAAGCATATTTTAGAAATAAGAGGCAAGTAGAATGAGTCTGAGATCCTCAGTATTCCTGCCCTTGGACACGTGGCTTCTATCTCGCCCACTCTAGCTTCTGCTCATCTGTTCCTGTGCCCAGAGAATGAAAGGGTATAAGGAGGACAACATGTCATTTCATCCTAAAGTATTTTGATGAATTTTTTAAAAATAAGAGCTTTAGAAAAACTTAATCTTGATGTAATTTTCACATTGTAAAAATTAACAAGTAGCCTCAACATCATCTCACATCCAATCAAGCATTCACATTTACGCAAGTTATTTGAATTAGGATCAAAACGAAGCTTGTGATTTTCAGGTATTAAGTCTTTTTAAACTAGGGGATTTTCTCTCATTTTCTATTAGTCTGTTTTTTTTTTCTTTTTTCTTTTTCAGCTTGCATTTCTTTTGTGGGGGGTTTCTACAAAGGCAAACTTTCCTTCATCAACTATCACCGTAGTTGGAGATACAAACCCAAAGGGAGAGCCAGTTCTTGATTCACCAATATTCAAAATGTTAAAGTGGGTCCATAGATTTCCCTAAAGGGACCAATCTAATGATAAGTATCATATATCTACCCATATATCTGTATATATGGGATTGCTTTGACTCTACTTCTAAATAAACTTCTTTAAGTTAAAAAGATGACTTGAGTTTAGAGAAAATATGAACTCAAACAGCACAGTGGGATTAAGATGGTATGAGGTAAGTGGCTGAGGCTTGCAAATGTTTCCATAGCATTATCTCCTAAAATAGAATTAAGGGCAGGGAAAATTGAGCTTTAGGCAGACTGGTTGACAGCATGAGCCTATGTAACAGAAAAATTGGTTCCAAAGGAGATAGGACCTCTAACTTGGAACACACTGAGGTGGGGAAGCAAAATCGGGTGGACTCAAGCAAGAAGACCCTGAGGCTTT
Organism: Petromus typicus; assembly: GCA_004026965.1. Lineage (NCBI taxonomy): Eukaryota > Metazoa > Chordata > Mammalia > Rodentia > Petromuridae > Petromus > Petromus typicus. The sequence continues at coordinate 85,707 of PVIR01003057.1, read as the reverse complement.
TAGGTTTTGCTACCCATGTAGGTCCAGCCAGCAATGGGCCAGAGGCACTGAACCATCACTATTGATGACATTGGCCTCTTGGACCAGACACACAACACCCTTTGTTTAGAGTCCTCCTCTTCCTCAAGTTTTCCTTTGGGATGGGAATGAATTGGTCAGTCTCTCATTAATACAGAAAGCCATCCTGGGCTCTACCCCTGGCCAACTACTGAGTTAGGTATCAAGAACACCATAGAGAACAAAACTGCCACCATTCACTGGATGTAGAGTGCTACCGTTTGGATATGAATGTCTCCACAACTCTCATTAACACCTGGGTCCTCCATGCAGCAGGGTTTGAAGGTGGGACTTTGGGAAGATGACTGGATCATGAGGGCTCAAACATCTTCAGTGGGTTAATCCTTTGATGGATTCACAACTTGATGACATTCTTGGGAGCTGATGGAAATTTAGGAGATGGGACCCTTTGAAGGAATTAGGTCATGGGTGTGGCTGTGCGAGTATATCTTGTCCCCAGTCACCTCCCTTAGGCCATCCCTCTTTCTTCTTTATGGCTGTCACCAGGGAGCAGGCTTCTCTGCCACATGCTTCTGCCTCCATGATCTCTTCCCTCATAGCAACAGAACCTGCCAATCACAGAACAAAAACAATGTAACTGTGAGCCAAGTAAACCTTTCCACTTACAGTGGGTGTTCTCAGGCATTTTGTCATTTTGTCACAACAATGTAAAGCTAACTCTAGGAGCCATAGCGTCTCATGTGTTATGAAGAGGAAAACTTCAGACATTGCAGAGTCATTCTCCTGCCCCAGGGGAGAATCACCACTCCTAAAACAATGTGGCAAGATTAATGAATGCAAATGAATCTGGGTGAGAGGTTGAGCACTGAGGGCGGGTGATGAGGAGGCAGGACAAGGACCTGGGAGCGACACTCAGTAAGCTGGCTGAGGACGGACGTCTGCAAGTTTACACTTTGAAAAGATTATCCCTGCTGTTCTGGGATCATTCTCAAGTGTCTGGATCTCTTCCTGGTCTTCCAGGACTTTGAGAAGTGATGATTTGGGATTCTGCCTTGCACCGAAGTCCTGATTAGCATAAATGAGTGTGTGTCTGGCCCAAAGCAGGGCCAGCTCCTGGGCACAAGATGAGTTTCTGCAGGTGGCAACTGCACCCATTTTATAGACAAGGACATGAGGCTCAGAGAATCAAGAGAATCCAAGTCACCTCCCAATGTAGCATGGCCCAGGAAGTGGCTGAGATGATAATGAGGACTATCATAGGTACTTGTGTGCTGCTATCACAGTGTATCATGGATTGCTCTTTATAAACAGCCGAGCTTCCTTTGGCTGACAGTTTGAGAGGCTGTGCCCGGAGAGGGCCTCCTTGCTGTGCCATAGCATGGCAGAGAAGGGCATCCCATGGCGGGAGATGGCATCCACAGGCTGGGTAAAGGAGAAGTCTGAGCTCCTGAATAACAAAGCCATGTCAGCAAAAACAGCTGTAATGTATCCATGGTGTCAGAGCACTCATTGTTAATCTCATCTTATCTACCCCTCTTCCGAGCCATGCTATAATGGAGAATAAGTTCCTTAGATGTGAATTCTAACTGGCAAGAAACTCAGGATTTTCAAAATTCAAGGCTCTGCTTGGCTCTCGCAAATGGAAAAGAGTGATGTTAGATCAATAGAAGAAAGAACTTACTAACTTTGAATCATCATCATAAGAGTGGAATTTATCCCATTCCTGTCATAGGTTTCTACACCATAGACATAGGGATTTGATACAAATTAATTAAAAATATTTTTTGATAGAGATAATTTTATCTCCATCAAAATGAGTTCAACCAATTCATTCCGAGTTACACAGCTTATAAGGTGCGGAACTGAAATCCACCATGATTAGTTCATGCTCTACCCCTTTTACTATGCTACCTCAACATAAAAGACCTACTTGCCTTTCAATCTTCTAGACTTCTAGTCACTGGGAATTCAAGCCAGTGCTGGCTATGTTACCAACTGGGACAGAACACTGAAAACACAAAGTATAGCACTTTCTATATGAGATGCTCCATCAGTGACACCCAAAGGCACCCGAAATCTTCCAGGATCTGTCCAGTTAGTGATGGCATCAGCATCATAGAAAGGAGAGAGGCTCACACACTGAAAGCCTGGGATCTTCAGGAGAAAGCGACCGGCCTGCATCCACTGCCTCAGCTGTGCACCTACCAGACCTGTATTAAGCACAGTGTGTATTAAATCAACCAGTCCCCCATCAACCTATGGCTCAGGTACTACAGGTTAAACATCCCTAATCCAAAATTCAAAATCTTCAACTTTCTGAGTGCCAAAAGGATGCCATGTGTAGAAAATGCCACACCCGGATACATGAGACAGGTTGTAGTCAAAATGCAGGTGCATGAAAGATATTGTATTTGGTCTGTCTAAAGTATACAAAATCACAAATCAATTTTGCTTCCATTGCCCCCAAAATCTCAGGTATATGCAAATACTTAAGCATATGAAATCATTTCAAATTCAAAATACTTCTGGCCCTAATCATTTTTGGATCAGGGATCCTCAACCTGCATTACCACTCATCATCGCAGATGAGGAACGTAGACTAAAATAACTTCAGCAACTCACTTGTTACTTAACTGGAAGAACTGAGGTGAGGCCTAATTTGTTCACAAAATGATCTTGCAGTTGCAAGACCTTGAATCCTGGTCTAGAAAAGAACTACTCATTTAAAATGTACTTAACGTCGATCAGAATGTTATGAGTTCAAGAGAGCAACTTTGTGCACTGAAGAAGTGGAAATGCAAGGTAGGGGTGTGCCTGCCAGTGGGCCTACACCTGAGCCAGCCTGAGCAGCAGTCACGAATCTCCTTACCTGCCTTCAAGGAGCTCAGAATTCAGAAAGAAGACAGGAAAAATCTGTCAGAGAGGAGAGAGAGAGCATTTGGTGCCAGGACCAAGCTCACTGGAGCTTTTCTCAAGTGTGGCTGTTTGGCATTTCACTGCCAGCCCTGTCTGCTTTCTCTCTTCAGTCCTGGTAAACAGCAAGGAGCAAAGTTTGCCCTGCGGTGAAGCTCTGCTCAGAAGGCTGGAGACCCTGGAGAGCAGGAAGCACTCAGCTAATGAACTGTATCTTCCCAGGCACATGCACACATAGGTACTTGCATGCACACACATGCACGCCCAGACAGACTTGCATCTATGCACACGAGCATGTACATGTCTATCTCAGGACAAGAGTCAGCACATTCATTTTCCTTCGAGGACTCTTGATGGATGGACAACGGTAGTCACAAGGGAGGAGAGGAGCCTTAGCAGTCTGGGCCTTTCTGCTACCCTCTGCTTTGAGTATGCAAGGCACACAATACACAGAGGTTAGGTTTAAGGCTGGGGGCTTACAATAGGGAGGCACATGGAGGAGTTATGAGAGCCGGCGAGAGATGACTGTGGGTATCCATCCGAGCCGCATATTTGGTGAAAGCCGGGCTCGGCTGTTTCTGCCCCTCAGATCCTCAGGGGCCAGCTGAAGCACATGCTTGCAGTCTACCAACAGCAAGATCTCCTGAACAGATGGATAAAGGTTCACATATGACCTTCACCAAGGTCAGCGTCCTCCTTACAACCCCCTGGTGGAAGGATGCTGCGATGGAATGTATATGAAAGACCCTGGGGATGGAAGGTGAATAGTCTGTTTCTAGAAAAAGGATCTGCTTTTGGAGAATGTACACATTCACTAGAGCCTCGAAAACAGTTGTTTAAAAAATTTAAGAACATCACTTAAAATTTGCATTTCAAATTTCTGTCTGGGTTCCAAAAAGCAAACTAAGCATCATCTTTCTATAACCCTTATCTTGTATTCTCCCAAAGCTTCTCAGAGTTCATGGAGGGCTCCTGAGTGGAGAGCTGCTCTTGCTGCTGTCTGGCTTGTGTGGGCTCCTGCAGCAGCAGCAGAAGCAGCACAACCACCTCGGGCTCTCCTTAATTCTTTCACCTCCTCGGCAGCCACAATAAAAATCTTTCACCAGTTTGACAAGGAAAAGGCAAAGCAACTTCAACAGCTGAAGAATTCAGGAAGCCTTTTTCTCATTTTAATTGGTTTCCTAATTGGACTGTTTACGGGTTGTGCAATAGCTTGGGATGAAAAGGCCCGGCTTGCAATTATGTGGCTGGCATTGCTATCTGGCAGGAGTTAATAGTTTAATAACAAGAGGGAGAAAGCCCCGAAGTTCACTGGAATGCCGTGGTTTTTGTTCTCAGAAATACCTTGTTTCCAAACAATGCCCCAAGTCAGAAATGATGTCACGCGGCAACATTGGTGATCCCGGAGTCTTTGGCTCCTTTTTTGATTTAGTGGAACATGCAGTGTGGGGGGCTTTCTGGGGTCTGTCAGATTCTTAACTGCTCACTTGCTCACTGGCTGCAGATAAGGAGGTAAGGAGGGCCCTTGATGGGCCTGATTGATTCTCTGGAACGAAGGTTTGTCTTCCCTGGCGGGATGGATGACTTCATTCTGGTAGATGAGGTCACCTGAGCCAAAGCAATAAAGCATCCGATATTCACATGAAAGCCACTCTCTGAAGCAACCTCTGAACAAAAGCCTCTCTCTGTCTCTGTCTCTGTCTCTCTCTCTCTATTTCTCTCTCTCTCAGTGGCCCCTTTGCCTGTTCTCCACCAGCATCTGCACTAAGGTCTTTCTTCCACGGTCCAATTTAATCCAGAATCATACTGGTCACCCCAGTGCAAACTGTGAAGCCACATTGGATGGTTCTCATTTACAAAAATTAGACAGGGGGAGGGGAGATTGTGAAAAAAAAATGTCCACTACAATTTGGACATTTGTCTGAAATAAGCTAAATGATGTTTTCCCACAGGAAATCATATCCTAATTGTTGCCACATCCTTGCAACCGGGTCCTTGGTGATTTTGAGTAAGCTTTCTTGTCTCCTTTGGCTCAGAATGTTCCTGGTATCAATTTTCTATAGAGAAACAGCAGACTTGGGAACTCAGCTTTCATCTAATCCTGTAGATTACAAGTAACTTTCTCGTAATACAACTGCAGTGAGACTGTATTATCTAAGGCAGGAACACAAGGGAAGGGTTCAGATTTGAGGAAAAGATAGAAAACTATTTTGTTTTTTTTGGGCTGGGGAGTTAGCTCAGTGTTTCCAGCACCTGTCTTGCAAGCGCAAGGGCGGGGGTTTGATTCCCCGGCAACCACATACAATACTGGGTATGGAGACTCACGCCCAGCAGCAATCAGTACCACATACCACAGTGCCCGGTGTGGTGGCTCACGCCTGTAATCCCAGCACTTGGGAGGCAGAGGCAGGAGGATTGCTGTATGTGAGTCTGAGTTCAGGGCTGTGAGGAGGCTGAGTTCAGGGCCAACCTGAACTACAAAGCGAGACCCCGTTTCAAAAAAAAAAAAAAGGAAAGAAAAAGAAAGCTATTTTGTTTTTTTCTGAAAGAAGATTACCTTTGTCTACCACTATGAATTAGACATCCTTATGTAAACAACATAGACAGTTTACGGTTTGAGTTTTGAACAGCTCTGAAGTTACTTAGCTTTATGTGATTTATTACACATGAGTTCAGCATTGGACGTGTGGTAGTAGATCTGAACTATTTCAAACTTCCCCGAGGCTCAATTTCCTTAAATGTAAAATGATACTGATTCCAACCCCCAACCCAAAGAAATATGGGTAATCCTGTATCCTGTAGAAATTTAGATGAAACATTATTTTGTGTCTCCCAAAGAAATGAAAAAATATGAGTGATGGGGCATATCCCAAAGCTGTCTTCAGCATTTGGAATCTTGGTTAAATTTTTTTCAAAGATTTATGTGGACATAGGTTTTAATAAGAAATGATCTTTGGCTTTCAAATGAAATTAGGCAACTGATAAGTTCTGCTTGGACGAAAGCAACTGGAAGAAGCACATACGAGAAAGATACAAACTGATTTCAGAGATTTCAAATGCGAGACAACGTGTGTGGGACTTGAGGGAACACAGGAACTAGGCACAAAGTCAGCACTCAATAAAAGGCAGTCATATGTCCATTTGTGCAAGTGAGGAGGGGATCTGGACAGCAAGGATCATGGGGCTTCCTTTCCTGCTAGGTGTAGTCAGGCCAACCTAGATGTGTGGTCTGGGTGTGGGGAATCAGGCAAAGAAAGACGAAGGTGGAGTGAAAAGAAGACATAGCTATGGGGCATTTGAAATTGGTCTGTTTGATCTCCCCTCAGATATCCATCCAAATGACTTAATCCTAGATCTTCCCAGGGACTCAGAAACCCCTGAAGTGGTCATGTCTGCCAGAGGAGCAGTGCAGACTCAGAACAGCCTCACAAGCTGCACACAAACAAAGTGGCTCTGGCAGCAGAAGTGCCAGCTTCCCACCAAAGATGGAGCATCCTTTCTTTAAAGATCAGCGAGTCTCTTGCCAGGACTACTTTCATAGACGACAGGGTATGTACCCAGCTCAGCAGCATCACCCACCATGATTATGCTTCCTGTTTCCCATCACCATCTCGCTTCATAGTTAAGGTGGTCCTGAACTCAGCCTTGAACTCAGCAATCCTCCTATCTCTGTGTACTGAGTGCTGAGATTACACATGTGAGCTACCACACCTAGCACTGTGGTATGTGGTACTGATTGCTGGTGAGTGTGAGTCACCATGCCAGCATTGTTATATGTGGTTAACGGGGACCAAACCCTGGCCCTTGAGCTTGAAAGGCAGGCGCTGGAACCACTGAGCAAAATTCCTGGCCCACAAATGTCTATTTCTGTAAGATCCTCAGAGCCAACATTTGTGGTACATACACCCCTGACACAGCCCATATGCTGCATGACTGACCCAGGCATAGCACTATCTAGGAGACAAGAAGACAAACTCTTTAGTGCTGAGAGGCACAGGCTGGGAGTGAACAAAAGGGCAGGAGGGACCAGCACTACCTGGGGCATCATTGTGGAGTATAATAAAGAGGTGATGGGTTTGAAGTGTAGGTCATAAAGGTGAATAGAACCTGCTAAGCACAAAAAGAGGCCAAGACATTACAATGGCAGAGACAGTACAGCTGCCTGAATTTCATCTTCCCCTATGACCTCCAGAAATAATCATGTGGCAGTTGTGTTTAGAAGATAGTCTCAGACTTGATGGCCAAACTTTTCTCCCAAAGTCCCTGCAACCAAGAGAATGACATGACAGGAAAGGCTGAGGACCTGCTCTTGGGAAGATGTGCTGTTGAACCGTGCTTCCTTGGCTGCTTCCAAAGGATCCTAATGGAGTATGGCAGGGTCTTGGGAATTACACAGGAACAGATGCTACTCTGAACAGGGCAAAAGTGGCTCTCCACAATCATCTGTGTCTCAGTGTTAAAGCAAGTTAACAGTTTTTCCCCTACTACTGAGGTTTGAATCTAGGGAATGCTGAGCTATATCCCTAGCCTTTTATACTGAGACGAAGTCTCTCTAAGTTGGTCAGGCTGACCTCAAACTTGCTATTTTCCTGCATCCTCCTTCCAAATGGTTGGGATTACAGGTATGTGATGCCATGACCTGTAATGGGAAAATTCTTTCACTTTTCTTCCCTTTAAAATTGGGGAATTGATTTGCCTCTCTTGAAGGTGAGTCTATGTGACTCCATTTTAAGACTAGAACTCACTAGAAGTGAGTCTCTGTCTTCTTCTTCTTTTTTTTTAGGTTTTTTTGAGACAGGGTCTCACTTGGTAGTTCAGGCTGGCCCTGAGCTCAGCCTCCAACTCACATCACAGCGATCCTGCTGCCTCTGCCTCCCAAGTGCTGGGATTACAGGTGTGAGCCACCACACCCGGCACTTGGTGTGTGGTGTTGGTTGCTGCTGCGGGTGAGTCTCCACGCCCAATATTGTATGTGGTTACAGAGGATTGAACCCGGATCCTTGTGCTTGCAGGTCAGGTGCTGGAACCACTGAGCCAGATCTCCAGCCCAAGTCTCTGTCTTCTAAGGGCACATTGCAAAAAGAAAATAGCTTCTGCCTTGATTTTTTTTTTTAAACTTTGGTTTTTCTTTCCCATATTTTTCCTCTCTTCTCTGTCTTTCTTACCCTCTCTCTGTTCTGCTCATACGCTTCCTTGTTTCTAAATTTGTGTCTCTCTAGACACTTGTTTTTGGAACTCTAACACCATGTTGTGAAGAAATCCAGCTACCTGGGTAGCAGGTGTGCTGGCTAGAGAGACGGGATCAGGGCCGGAGAATGACCCCCTTTTTTTTTCCCTTCCCTCCCTCACCTTCCCTTCCTACTCCTTCCTTTCTTTGTTTTCTGTCTGTGTGTTTCTCAGTGCTCCAATTGGAAGAACAGTGCATTTCTTTGGGAGCTGTAAGATTTAAGAGGGATCAGGTCTTAGAGTTTGCGTGGTTCCATCTCAGAGAGATTTAAAAGCCTTTATAGCAGGTACTGGTGCCAAGATCATTGTCTATAAGGCACCAGTGCTCAAAAAACAAGGGTGATTAAGAGAATCCAAATGAGAATTGGAGACTTCCATGGATGCTACCAGATACTGGCACATGGAACCTCTGCTGAGCCTTCACAGGGCAAGAAGGTCCTCCTGGTACAAGCCCACCTGTCCTCAGGGACTGATGACACATGCCTTTAGAGTGATAACCCCAAATTCATCTGCCAGTTTCACAAGCTATAGTGCTGGGTGAGATGGGACACATGCTGGGAAGTCACCTGCCCTACACACTGGCCTACAGTCACCTGAGGCCTCCAACTCAGACTGTCTTTCCTCCACCCCTGGAAGCTTCTGCCTGGTCAGGACCCTGCAGAACTATTAATTTTCAGTCACGTACTGGAAGAATCTTGCCCGATCTTTCTGCTTGGTCAAAGGGGGGTTGGATATGCCTTTTCTCCTCTAGTTTCAACAACCAAAGTTGAACTTAAAAGGGTTTTCTTTTAACTATCAGGTAAAGAGAAAGCTGCATTCACCAGAAGAGAAGGTGAGCTGCTGCCTTCTGGGCTCTGGATCGTTGTGGGGGACCTCTGGTTTTGGGATTCAGTGGAGCTAAGTGGTGGTCCAAGGGCTGTAAGAAGTCACTGCAATCATTAACATTGTACCAGTGTGTTACAGAGAAAGACAGAGCACTCTGAGGGGAAACTAGGGGGTCAAACCTGCCTGCAAGCTGGGATTACATGGTCTCTTCCATGCTGTTACAAACAGGGTTGAGCAAGCTCAAAAGGTTCCTTTCTGCACTTTGGAGCAGCTGCAAGGCCACTGGTTAGAGGAAGGAAGGCTGCAGCTGGCTGTCTCTCTTTATAACCAGCCACCCTATCAATCCCCATGGGCCACCCTCAGCAGGTGCATGAATCTACTCCCCAACCCCCACTGCATTCTGCACAAATAAAACCTGAAGAGCGGCCAATATATTCTGCAGAAAGTCACAATAGCCCATGAGGAGAAATGCATAAACGCATAACTTCCAGCCCAGGCTATTTAGCATCCCATTAAAAATATTCAAAATATAAATCAAAATTCATGGGAATAAGTAATATTCAATTTAGAATTTATGGCATTTTAAAATAGGATGATTTCCGCAAATGTGCAATAAATTTGGTTTTGTGGAATTGCACTTGCCACCTTATCATGACGGTTGCTTTATCTACACAGCCCACCAAAGCGGAGTCACTTTATAGAATCTAAATTCACAAATCAACTGTCGTCTTCACTTCACTGATTCATTGCTGATGGGCCTTTCATAAGGTAAAAAAAAAAAAAATCTCTTCCGAGTTGACAAGAGTAATAAATGGGGAGGTTAGCACTGCCCATCCATCCGGCTGGCCCACTGACCTGCCTGTAGTGATACATGGCAGAATAAACTCATAAAGCAGCCGCATCTCCTGACCTCTGCAGGAAACAAGGGAGCGCCGGGGATGATCACCGCATATGAGGAGGACAGTTTGGCCGCAGAATTACACAAAGCCAAGGAGCATCTTGAAAGTAGAGAGCAGGTATTTGGGAGGCAAAACTCCTTATGTTGTAGATGTGATTTCCCTTTTTCAATTTTGGCTGCCCCTATTTATTATTAAGGCAAAGAAATGCTGATATAGGTCCTACTCCTGGAAAGGGCACCTCTGACTGTGCAAAGAAAATGCCACGTAAATGCTAGGAAGAAGGAAGGAAAGAAGGACAACCTTATACTGCACATGTTCCCTGAAAGCCTCATTCTAGTACCAAAAACTTAAAGAAAATCCCTACTTTACTAGAACAACAAATTACTATTATTGGTAAAGTCAATCATGAAGTTCTTTTTTTTTTTTTTCCCCCAAGACAGGGTTTTGTTTTGTAGTTCAGACTGGCCTTGAACTCATTATGTAGCCCAGACCAGCCTCAAACTCAGAGCAATCCTCCTGCCTCTGCATTCCAAGTACTAAGTTTACAGGTGTGAATCACCATGCTTGGTATTGTTATATGTGGTTCCCAGGGATCCAACTTGGGACCTTGCACTTGCCAGGTAGATGCCAGAACCACTGAGCTAAATCCTCGGCCCATGAAATTCTTTCTTAAAAATGTGAATTTGTCTTTTACTTAGCAATAACCAGAAATTTAAATTTTAAAAAGTCTTCATTTACTCAAGTGTGCCTTATGGTTTGCAACCTGGTTTCTGACAAAATAAGATAGTTTATAGAATGGAAATGCATCCTTTACTTTCTAATTGATATTCAAAGCCAAATTCAACTCTTAATTATGTTTGAGAGAAAAGCAAGAAACTAGTTCTGAGCCATGACGTGTAAGAGGATATACATTTCAATTTTCTGAACTGAGCTTTGAGACAGAAAGAGTATATTAGATTCAAAATGACTAACAACATTTCTAACATCAGGTGGTATTCAGAAGTGGATTTCTGGTTGCAAGAAGTACTAGGTAGTAGGGACATATTTAAATAAGTTCTAAATCTAACTTCATATTTAAAATCTACACCAAAGTGCTCTTTTGGGGGAAGTTAATATTGTTTAAACAAATTACTTTTTAAAGTAAAAATAATGCAACATCATTGCAGAAAAGCTGAAAGGGAAAGGAGGTCATCTGCAAAGAAATCACCCTAATCCAAAATTTTTACACATTAACTTTGGGAAAATTTAATGAGGACAGCACATTTTAGCTCAGTGGTTCTGGCACCTGCCTTGCAAGCTCAAGGGCCAAGGTTCAATTCCCAGTAACTATCTACAAAAATCCAGGCAAGGTGGCTCATGCCTACAATCTCAGCACTCAGGAGGTAGAGGCAGGAGGATTGCTGAGTTTAAGCCTGAGTTCAGGACCAACCTGAACTACAAAGTGAGACTTTGTCTCAAAAAGCTAAAAAATATAAATAAATAAATAAATAACTTGTTTTTATTCCTTGACTTTATCTGTTATTGCTTTCAGTGCTAGGAGTTGAACTCAAGGCCTTGTGTATGCTAAACACTCTCTACCACTGAGCTACACCCAGCCTTATATTTTATTATAATATATTTTACTTTGCTTGCTTTATGCTCATTGAGATTTTAATTTTAATGGTTGGATGATTATCTGTCAATGAATGAACTGTAATTTAGACTATTTGGACATTTAAGGCAATTTCTAAATTTTCACATTATAGATGCTCTGATTAATACCTGCACATTTGTGAAAAATATGCTCTTTGACATTTGAAATTCAAAGGACAAGTAAGTAGCAAATTAAATAGAGCTAGGAGGTAAATTAGTGAACCATAAGAGAGATCTGAAAAAGTTACTTAGGAGCACAGAAAGTGGAGCTAATGAAAGAGAGATCAAGTGTCACAGAGGAGGAGAATCATAAGGTTCAAATATATCTATCCATAGAAGTTTTGGCAATGAATATAAGAAGAATGAAGGAAAACATCATACATAAAGAGTAGATGGTGGTTGAGAGATTCCTAGAATTGAAGAGCCACAATTCCTCAAATAAAAGAAGCACATTAAACATTGAGAAGAATAAATTTAAAACCCATATGCATACATATGGTAATGAAAATGTGGAATATGAAAGACAAAGAAAGTCCTAAGAGTAAGCCTAGGGAAATGAGTGGCAATTAGAATGATAATAAGTTCACCAGAAACAGTCAAGGCTAGCAAACAATGGAATAATATCTGCCAAGTTTTGGAAGAAAAATAATTTTTCAAAGTATACATAATTACTTAAAAGAGTTGTTACTACTCAAAAATCCTTGTGGCTTGGGGATAATATGGACAAAGAAGAATAGAATCTAAAAGGAATTAGTAGTCTATGTGGAAATAAAAATGTCGATCCCATAGAAACAGGAGAATAATAGTCACTAGAGGCCAGAGGAGGAAGGTGGGCTGGGGAATAAAGATAGGTTGGACAAGAGATAGCAAAACCGTTACCTAGTGGTACTAAGTTCTAACGTTTTACAGCACTATAAGGCAACTTTAGCTCATAATAATTAATATATGTCTCAAAACAACTAGCAGAGTTTGAAAGCTCCCAGCACAAAGAAGTGCTAATTATCCTGATTTGATCATTATACACTGTATAAATGCATTGAGTGATCAAATCATACACCAGAACATATATAACTGTTATGGGGCAATTAAAAATGAACAAGCTAACAAAAAGAGTAAGAAGATTTCAAAAAGTTTGGGGAAGAAAATTGGTGAACACCACATGGACCATGTTCTATAACCATAATACAATGAAGTGATAAAGAAAGCACTAAATTTTGTGTGTACTTGGAGATTAAACAATAGTGGAACAAGGGCCAGGGGTTTAGCTCAGTGGTTCCAGCTTCTGTCTTACAAGCGCAAGGACCTGGGTTCGATCCCCAGTTAACCACATACCTATACTGGGTGTGGAGATTCACACCCAGCAGCAATCAGTACCACATATCACAGTGCCAGGCATGGTGGCTCACGCCTGTAATCCCAGCACTAGGGAGGCAGAGGCAGGAGGATTGCTGTGATGTGAGTTTGAGGCTGAGCTCAGGGCCAGCCTGAACCACAAAACGAGATACTGTCTCAAAACAAAACAAAACAAAACTTAAAAAAAAAAAAAAAAACCAACAGTGGAACAATCACAGTCATCTACATAGTGGGGATCAGAAAAGGAATTATAACTAGAGGCACCTAAATGAGATAGAAATTAATTTAAGACAGTGAGGGACTGAGTCCTTGAGAAAGTCAGCACAAAAAAATAAAGGTGAAATTATGGCTGGAAGAAAATCTGAAGAAGGCCCTGGCCTCAAGATAAGATGCACTGGCCAGACCAACAGATCCCCCGAAGGGATAAACAACAACTTTAGATTAAAGTGTAATTAGCATCATCTGGTCCAGTGAGTCCAGATAGGCATCAGCCATCCAGGTAGATGACCAGAGATCTGGACCCAAGGGCTCAATGAGCCATGGAGCAAGGGTATATGTCTAAAATCAAGATATTTTGAAGAACTTGAGATTAAGCATATTCAAAAATGTTCCAAGGGCTTTATAATGAAAATGATAAAACTTTATTGAAGGCCATAAATCTGTGCATAGATAAGTTTAAAATATTTGTGGAAGGAAGTTCAATATGACAAATGTAGCAATCATTTTTGAATGAATATATAAATTTAATACAATTTTAATCAATATTCCAACAGGTCTTCTTCAGGAAATGTTAAATTGGTACAAAAATACATATGTTATAAGAAGGATTGGAACATATTCAGTAAACACTCAGTAACCTTAGCAACCCTCATCACTATTACTGTAATCATCATCTTTGTTTGAACAAAGCAAGAATTCAAGTTTGGTGATACTCATTCCTGCTGAGATTTTCATCTGAGAAAATTCATATTGGAAGATGCAACTGCTATTTTATTGGCAACTGGAAAGATATGTCTCCAGACATTGCTTATGTCAGCACAAAGACACTTATTTTCTAGAAATATCAAGCAGTTGTTGACTTCCAAAGCTCAGGGAGGCCACTACAAATGACAGTTTCATCAACATGTTAGGGAAGACTCACCTGACAGAGTAATGCCAGGAGACAAAAAGGCACCCCTTGAGTATCAGTTGTGAACAGAATCTCTTTGAAATGAAGCAAGATTCACAGACAAACATGACCTTGCTATTTTCTTGACAGTTTAGAGAATTTCCCACCATTCCTTTGGTTGTGACCTTTGGAACTTCCCGTGTCTTTCTGAAAATGGACTTCTAGTGTTGAAATCTGAACTATTCCACCCACTTCTTAGGCCTGTAATTTTTATCTGCATCCATTCACTTCACAAATACTTACTGGGCATTTGCTATTTGCCAGGCCGGGCTCTAAATGTTAGAGATACAGAAGAAGAAAAAACTTACAGGAATGCTTTGCTCACTTCTTAGGGAAGGCAATGTAAACCAGAAAATTAAGTAAAAATGTGTTACTTGGGGCTAAAGACTGAAGAAAAAAGTAAAGTAGGAGGGAAGACAAGCAGAGGGATACAGAGGGGAGAGCTGTGTGCAAGAGATAGTCATGGTGCTCTTGCTAAGGTGACGCTTGAATAAAGACCTAAAGTAGCTGAGGGGGTGTCATATTGATAGGTATGGGACCTGTCTCAGTTATTCTTTTTGCTGGGACAAAACCAACATCTACAAGTTAATGGAGGAAAAGATTTTATTTTGGCTTATAGTTATAGTTCACAGATGACCGGTTATGGTGCAGGGAAGAAGAGCAGAAGGGAACAGCAGAGGCAAAACGGTTCATGGTGTAGCAGGCAGGAAACTGCTTCTTTCTCTTTTTATTCCATCCAGTTTACAAGCCTATTGGTTGGTGCTACCCACACCTAGATTTATGCTGGACAAATCAGTAGACTTATCCAGTAATGCTTACCCATAACCCAATACCAGACACCCATGATGCAATCCATCCCAATAGCCCCACCTATGAGTCCATGAGGCTTGGCAGGACATCTAGATATAAGCCAAAACAGGCCTAATGTTCTGCAAAGAGGGAATAGTATGTGAAAAATTTCTGAGGCTAGAGTATGTTTGGCTTGTTAAAGAGATAGAGAAAATGATGTGTGGCTAAAGTGATATTGAGCCTTAAATATCCTTAGAAGGAATCAGCTTGTCCTTGGACATCTGTGGAGAGTTGCAGAGGGTCCCAAACAGAACAGTGACAAGATCTGAGGTGTGCTTTTAAGGGCTCCTCTGGTTGCTTCTCTGTCCCTAGGACATAAAGGGGCTTTATTTGAAGTCACTGCAGTATACCCATTGGCAGATGGTGGTGCTTGGACCAGGGAGGTAGTAAAAATTAACTTGAAGCTTCCACAATGTCACCTTCCCTAGAAGGATAGGAGTTGGAGGGAAGGGATTCCAGCATATGAGATGCCCTGGTCTCTGAGAACACCTTGATGGATAAATCAGATTACTTCAGAGTAGGCTTTAGCAGAAGCATGTGGAAGCAGTAGTCACAGAGGATGCCCACATTTAGAGGTGTGGGAGGTTTTCTGTTTTGCTTGAGCTTCACGGATGACTCAATTCCCAAGAATATCGCTATGCTAATCAGGTTTCTGTTACCATAATAAACACCTGAGACAATCAGTTTATAAAGGTAAAAGGTTTATTTTGGCTTGCAATGCTTGACCTTACAGATATTTAATTTGGGCTTGTCCTAGTGGGAGCTTGTGGTAGAGCACGTGTTCATCTCATGGCCTGACAGTAGAAAGAGAAGATGAGGAGAGAGCTCGGGTCCCACTACCCCTTCAAGGTCATGTTTCCTCAGTGACCTAAAGACCTCACTCTAGTCCTCACCTCTCAAAGGTTCTTCCATCTCCCAAGAGGATCAGGCAGTGAGAAAGTCTTTGATACGTGGACCTCTGGGCAAGTGACCCTCAAGATTTAAACTATAATGTCCACTTCCCGGAGCAAGGTCTAGAAGTCTGGGCTACAAGTCCTCTGCAGAACTACAGAAAAGTTTTCTGATCTGGGAGGCAGCTTTTCTAAATATCTCAAACTCTCCCCAACATCTGGAACAACTTCATTTTAGTGATCCTGACTTCCTACACTGAATTATAGTTATATGGATGTAGAAAGAGACAAAAAGATGCAAAATGATAAATTCTGTTTATTCATTACTGTTTACTGACCTTGTCCTATGTGCCAGAAACTGCATTAAGACTTCAATATAAATTATCTTATTTAATTCTCCAAAACGACTCAGCATGGAAGTTGTAAATAGCTCAATTTTACAGATAGAAAATTGGGGCTCAGAGTAAAGTCACAACTTGCTAAGATCCACACAGCCACACGCTGGTGGACAGTCATATTTAAACAATCCTGGCCTCAAAATCTTATGTATTTTCTGTCTGCTGGGCTGCCTTGAGTTTGTTGGCAGTCGTTTGTGACAGAGGACTCCAGTGGATATATGTGGAGGGCTTTTGTAGACTTGAACATTTTCTGAGCTGCTGTATTGCTTCTTCTTTAAACCACTGAAATGGAGCATAGATAAGGGCTAGTTAAATATTTTGGGGTTCAGAGTTTCATCTGTATCACAACTGTTAGCTCTGTGTCATAGCAGATTTATCAGTTATGAGCATGGCACAGATGAACGAGTGGGGCTTTATAGAAACAGGCTGGGCCATGGTTTGTGGAGAATTGCTTTTGAGCAGAAAGAATGGTTCTAGGATTCAGGCTGGTTGTGTCCAAATGCCCTACTAGCCCCTCGATGGTCAGCCTGTGGTCAGTTACTTCATCTCTCTATGTAAAATTGGGGTAGTTATCATAAGGTAGTTATAAAGATTAACTAAGGGACTACATGTACTTAGAAACTTAGCCAAAAAAGTATTATTTTGTTCCTAACCTCTTTTTCCAAGATTCTTTAATAAAAACCAATTTAAAACAGTCTGTGGTCAAGAAAGGGAGCTAAATTTAAGATCCTAAAGGAAGAAATTATAAAATTCAATGTTGAATCATATTAATCAGAACATGCCCTTGATGCACTTATCAATATTTATGGAGTAACTACTGTGTCCTTTGCATGGGGCAAGACTGCAGGGTTTCGATGCCTTCCCATACATGGTACTGTTTGGGTTTAGAGAAAGCACTCATTGTGGTTACCAATGAAAAAGAAAGATATTGAATTCAGACAAAACAAATATTTTTACGTAATGCTTTTATGTTTCAAAGCCAGTCTACTAAGAAGAAACTCTGAGGTCCTTAACTGCAATTCACATCTGGATTTGACTCACATTGAATTTGGTCATTAGAGTTTAACCATGAGAGTATTAATTGGAACAATAGAAAGTACCTCTGGTCAGTTTCATCATCTAATGGCACTTTGGTTTTCTAATGCATCTTAATAAGAACTGTTGCATATGCATAGACTAATCTAGATTTTATGAGGAACAGTTTATACTGATTAAAAAACAAATCTGGCTGCATTCTCCTTAGGCTCCAAATATACTTACTTTTCCTACTAGTTTTTTTTTTTCAAATATGATTATACTTTAAAATAAAAGTTAAATTTCATTAAAACATTAACATTTTTATCTATAATATTATAAAAACTCTTTTCTGGTTTAGTTTGTATCTCTGAATCATGTTCCTTAATATTATTGAGTGCAAGCAATGCTTTTCCCTCTCAAATATTAAATACTTGTCCTAAGTGGTCACTTTGGGCTGGGAGTGTAGCTCAGTGGTAGAGCACTTGCCTAGGAAGTGTGATGTCCTGGGCTTGACCCTCTGTAACAACAAAAGTGGTGATTTTATGCTAGGCATGAGTTCTCATTTTCTAACTTTCTTAAGAATTAAATGTACCATTTGCTAATTAAATCACTTTGTGCTGATTCTACAATGTTCTCTTTAAAGTCCGATTTGATAAAAAGTCATTGACAAAGTTGTTTTGCATTGTCCACTCAGGGCATGGGAACATTGATACTGTGTTGAATATGCAAGCTTTTATTGTTATAAAGCATATTGAAAACCTATTTTAAAATAAAAATGTTTAAGCAGCAATCATATTAATTTATTAACTATGGATTATGTTAAATTCAAGTTTTTTGGGAGGGCAAGGAAACAAGAAATAAGAGTCCTAACTTAATAGCAAGGAATTGTGAAAAGACCACTTTTTTTTCAAAGTTGGCAATTGTTCAAGCTACATATGGTCACATAATCTTTTAAAAAGCACAATTCAAGTCTCGATTTAATTACGTAATAGCGTAAATGGAATTACATTGTTGATGAAGTTCAGTGCTTAAACTCAAGTGCACACCCACTGGGCTGGCAGAGTGACCGGACTTGGCCTTCAGACAGCCCAGGCCACCTCCACTGCCCGCCTTCCCTGATCTAAATCACCACAGCGGGGCTGGACCAGCTCTTTTGTATTAATGGCATTTCAGTCACCTTGTAAACATGATTGTAATGCAAGGCTAATAACTGTTTTACAGGAATGCATTATGTACTCCATTTCTCTTCTTTGTGCCTTTTTTTTTTTTTTTTTTTGGTGGGGCGGGTAGCAAGGATTAGCTAATAGAAAAGCTCTGACTCTTGGAGAAGAATTCTAGGTTGACCTCCAAGTGGGTGGGAGCGGTAAGCTTTCTAATGTCCATTGTACTAGAGCTCTGTAATTCTCTCCTTCCCTCTACCTTGCAGGCAACCTCTGCACTGATAATGATCTTCCAAGAGTCTAAGAGACCTTCAGGTTGGCCTCCCTTTTTTCACAGATGAGGTAACTTAAATAGAGATGAGTATCTCTGACCATGGGTCACACCCTTGGAGCTAGGACAGGAGTCTGGCTCTTCGCATTCTACCGCTGATCACTGGGTCAATGCCTTTCACCAAGCTACACCCCTTCCTTGTCAGCATGTGGTACCACATAGTGGTCACGTGGGTCTTGGCTTTCCCTCAAAAATCCTAGGGAAAGAGATTAGGCACAAAATAATACTCTTCTTTTGTAAGTCTGGGCACTATGGTTATTCTGTCTGTGTCCTGGGAACTTAAAACAGGGTCTGCTCCATATTTATAAGTGGAACTATATTGAGAACACTGTGCTCAGGATATCAACAGTCTTGTGCATTATGACAATTATCTCACAGAGGTTTATTTTGTAGATGAAAAAACATGTTAGATCATGTGCCAAGATCTTACAGGCAAGTGTCAGAATGGGATTTGGGTCCAAGTTCATCTCTTAAATATCTTTAGAAGACTCCCAGACTTCATGGAATGTAAAGAAGAAATGGCAAGTTCTTGCAGGAATGCTATCTGACATACCACGAGACTTGGACAAGAATCACTCCAGGCCGGAAAAGTTCCTTGGCAGATCTACCCTCCAGAAACCTCAAACAACAACTGCCTCCAAGAGCTTTCCTGCACGCGAGTTTTCCAGGGGTGTTGATCCATTGCCTAGCCACACCTTACCGCCACCAGACCGGAAAGCCCTGGGAGATTAGGCTGGGGAAGTTCAGCAGAGAGGGACCAGAGTACAGAGGCCTGGTTAATCAGAGAGCATGCCAGCGTGTTTCCAATAAGCCCCAGTGAGTGGTGCTAATGCGGGTCAGGCAACCGCCCATGAGCCACTTAGCAATTAGAGCTTTAGCCTTTAGCATGGGGAAATCCAACCATGGCTCAGGCAGGAGGAGCCTGTCAGAAGTCACAGCGACCCCTCCTGTTTGCTACCATCTCATTCTCTTTCCTCAGAATCACAGAATGCCCCCTTGAAGTTGGGAAGCCAAAGTTTGATCATTCAGTTTCATTACTGTCAAATATGTATGTGACAGTCATTAGCCACAAGCTCATTTATCTTCTCAGTGAAAAACTAGACTTGGTTCCCAGCTTTTCAAATTGATGTTGTAAGATAGATGTCCTCTTATAACTTACAAGTTTGCTCACATCAAACATAGGAGTTCTGGTGCAAAGGAACCACTAGAACTATTTTTGTGTTTCATATTCTATTACCTTGCACATTTTAAAATCTCTGTGTGTATGAATGGATTGACTTTCTCACTCTTGTAATTAAGGTTGTCTCTTATTTTAAATAAGATACTGAGAGGCACTAACTCCTCATATTTCCCTTTTTGCTTGGATTCCTAGGAAGCTCAGAACCCATATTTATTTTTAATTTCAAACATTTTCTCTTGACTTAGTTTGAACTACCATCATCATTACCCACCATCCCCTATTTCTTAGCTTCATTCTTTTTCTGTTTGTGTAGTGTTTCTGTCCTTTTTTCCAGGGGAAGCAACTTTAATTCCTTTTGAAAGGCATAGGGGCATAAATAATTGAATCACTCTTAACCCCAATTCACACTACAGATAAATATAGCCTTTCAAAAATGATCCTTCCCTTCACTCTGCCTCCTTCAAATTCCCAGTGGTACACCCTTCATCTGAGCGGAGAATCACTGGCTGGCTTGGTACCTTCCGTTTGGCCTCCAGCCTAGACCTCAGACACAGAACCAAGCTGAGGCCCCTCCTCGAGTGCTCAGGAAGATCAATGTTATTGCCACTGGCAGGTCCCCAGCTCCTCCTGAAGCCTCCTTCCAACAGGTTACAGGATCAAGATATTTTGACGGTTGTTATCATCTATTGGGGTTGACATACAACCAGCTGAGAATACTATCTATTTTAATGTCTGAATTAGTTTTTCTAAAATTAACAGGCAACATCTGAACACTCTTCCTATTACAAAAGACAGTCTGATTAATCACAAATAAAAACCCTTTGAGCATAAACGAATAAGGTTTGAGTCACTTTGGGTTATTTTTCCAGTCTGATAAAATTATTATCATGTTACAGTGTTCACAATGCTGAACCAAATTCCTTTGATCATCTTATAAAAATAATTGATCTTGCTTATCTATTGTTCTATTTTAAATCATTTAATTGAGGATATTAGGAGAAGTAATGGTAACAACTAAAACATTTATTAGGCTCTGATGTTCAAACTTGCAATATGATTTTCATAATCTAAATTTTTCTACCGCCAAATTCTGTTCTTGCGGGGATTTACATATAGATCACCTCCAGCCACACATAATTTACTACTGCTTAACATCCTGAAGGACAGACATACACTGTGGCAAATCACTGCAGTTACACTTAATTTTAATTATTCTTTTAAATCAGATACATACCCTGCAGTGAAATTCTTATAATTAAATAGAAATTAAAAGTTTCTAAAAGCCTTAATTTCAACTTCAAATTTAAATGCAAATGAATGCACTGGAACCAAAAGGATCTCCTTTCCCAATCTCATTCTTCAAAATTCTGATGGATTGTCTGAAAATATAAACGGATCATGAAATCTCACTTTGCTACTGAAGTCTTCCTCGGGACTGGAATCCTTTTCATTTTACAATGCTTGGCCAATGCCATCTAGCTTCTATGGAAGACTCAGCTTTCCTAAGTGACAGGAGCCCCAGGGAGTTATTTTAATTTGGATTCCCTGAAAAGCAAACACTGAAACAAGGGTTCATGGGCAAGTTAGTAAGAAAACAGAAGAGTAGACCAGAAGACTGAGACAGGGAAAGCAAGAGTGTGTTTACCAGCCAATCCAACTGGGTCCCCAGCCTGTTGAGAACTTGGAAGACCATAAAGCATGTCTCAGAGTTTCCTTGTCCAAAGCATGAGGGAGCTGGGTACTTATCCACCAATTCTCATCATTCATGAATGTGGGCTATTTCCAAAGAAGATCAGTGTCCTGTGTGTGAGCCTCACCAGTGAGGCCAAAGGAGGCTGGTGTCAGGTATCTCTGAGACCCTGACACAAACAGCTCCTAGAGGCACCAACAACACCTGCTACATGATTGCAGCCAGAGGTTCAAGCTAGTGACACCAACTGAGTGCAGCCAGCACAGGTATTTTTATTTGATCCTTAAGATGTTTTATTTTTTCAAAATCTTTGGGAATGGTTGTGCTCAAGTTAGGATTTTCACATTGGCTTGAAACATTTGATCTAATTGATGTAGGACAGGATAGAATCTTCAGAGTAAATTAGCCAGTAGAAATAGTCAAGTATTGCTTTCGAAAAGCAGAAGATTCTGAGAAAGAAACCATGAAGTGCTGCTGTCACTATATGACCAGCGAGTGAGTGACCTACTACACACCCAGGCTAGACGGTACAGCGTATGCTTCCCAGACCACAAATCTGAACAACATGTCGCTATGCTGAATAAAGTAAGCCACCATAATACAATGGTGTCTGTATATCTAAACGACTTCAGACACCAAAGTTACAGCAAATACACTAATGATGATATTAATATTAATTTTGCAGCTCCATTATAACTTTGTGGGTTTTCTATCATGTATATGGTTCAATAACAATGTTCAGTGGCACATGACTACCTTGAATAAATTGTAGGTACAAAGTATTTACCCTGTGGTGGGTGCAGAAGATGCTCTTTACCTTGCAGAAAGCTACAGAGCTTCCCTGGAAGCAAAGCAGTGTCGAGTGTTCCTGTAGCTCAGTGGGTGCCAGGCAGCTCTCAAAGCTATGAAGACAGTTAACAGCTTTGCTCTCCTGAAGCCCCCAGGACAAATTCACCCACTGTGCCTACCTGTAGTTGGGCATACGAGGCCCTGGGGAAGGTACCAAGCCCTTGTAGCAAGTACTTTTTAAAGTACAGAACATGAATTTGGACTCTTGAATTCTCGCAATAAATTACCAGATAGGAAATATCTTTCACCTAAGAAAACAGATCCTTAGTAAAGTTAAGTAACTCACCTAAAGTAACATGGTAAAAGGCAAAATGGGATTTGAATGCAGACAATGTGATTTGAGTGTTTGACAGTACCGTTTCTGAATGTCAGCCAGTCACAGAGCCAGTGCCCAGCTCCTGGTTCAGGGCATTTCCTGCTAGGGTAGTTATGGGCTGTCTTGGCCCTTCAGCATCCAGTATTCTTGCTCCACAGAGCCTCTTTCTAAACTCTGGCCTACCCTAGCCTCAGTCTGTGCTGTATGGTATACCTGATCTGAGCTCTGACATCTGCTATCACAGTGAAGGCAGGATGTGGGGGTGGGGCTCACAGACAAAACCACACCCAGGAAGGTCAAATTCACATTCTAAAATAGTAAATATGGCACTCAACATATTTCTAAAAATACATCCCAGTCAAAGTTTTAGAGCGCACCTATTGTCATAAAAAGTAAGTTATAAAGCACACCTGCTATGGAGCTTACCATTGACTGTGAGTTCAGGGTTCCCCAAGAAAAAGTTGCCCATGAGCCATATTAAAGCCTTTAGGTTGGTTCTTTCTGGTTTGAAAATTGAATGTCACTTGCACCTGAGACCCCTTTTTCTTCCTGACCTTCAGCGAAATATTTGCCTCTCTCATAAATGGCCAATACCCTCAAGGATGTATCGTTCTGGGTAACTAATCCTTGTAACTCACATGGGCAGCAGCAGTTAAGAGACCTCTTCTTACACAGCATTGCAAGTCTCTTTGTAACAAACTTTAAAGTCTCCAGCCACCTGCAGGTTACACAGCAGATGAGCAGGTCAGGACCAGAGCCACACCCACCCCAAGCTAGCCATCTGTAGCTCTGTGGTGAGAGGGTTCCTTTCTATTACTGAGGCAAATCCAGAAATCCCTATTTCAAAACAAAGTGAAATATTAGCAATTAACTTAGTTATATTTTCACTGTGATGCTGGCTGAATTCACATACGTGAGCTGCGAGATTGTGTAATGTAGTCAACAGGGTTAGGCCATCATTATACCGTGTTAGTTAAGAGCATGAATGTGTCGCCCATCGGTGTTGACAGAGTTATAGTTTTGAAATCCACACCTAAAACAGAGACTGTCATTGCAGAGGGACTATACTTTGAACGCTGCTCCATAATTAGTTCCTGCACATTCCATTTTGTCTTCCCTACACTGCAGGCATCCTAAGGAGACTTATTTTGAGTCAATTGAGAGATTCTCTTACATAATAAAAATGTATGGGCACCTATGATGTGCCAGGAAGTGCTTTGGGGGAATAATATAATAAGGAGGCCAAATTATATATGTACCCCTTAACTGGAGAATGATACTTACCACCGTGGGATAATAGGATTTCAGGGCAGCTGGCAAACACAGAGGCATGGAAAAGAATGATGTCTCTTATAAGAAGCTTGTGTGGCTTGGTTCTGCCAGCTACCCAGCTGCTATTCCTTTATGCATTAAAGCCAGGACCCCCATAGTCATTTCTAGAACTGCATTTTCTCCTACATGTCGCTGTAACCCAAGGTAGATTGAATATAAACCCCAGCACTTTTCTGGCTTCATCCCTGCCCATGCTTGGGAGCTGTACAAGCAGCTTTGATTGTTTCAGCAAAAAACCATTTAGCAGACAAAATATCTTCCTTCAAAAAGTGTTCATCCCTTAACCTATCCTTTCAGGCTGGAGTCACTGGGAGATACCGAAGGGGGCACACGTGTTACTTGACAAGTATTACATCTGCTACAACAGCGGAGATGCAACCTCAAAGCTCATTGCATGGTGCCATTTTGAACCTGGTGTGCTAGTGAGATGGCATTAGCAAGTAACAGGAACCAGATAGCTGAGAGCCGAAGCACGGGGATGTACCAACAGCAAAATAGCAAAGTGATAGTTTGCTGTGATATGATCATAACCTTATCCCATGATTCAGACACTCATTTTGCCGCAGAGGTGGGCAAACACAGTGCAGTCATGTCAAGCCATTCTGAGGCCGACAGAGCTCAGGTGTTTTAGGGACATGGAACACATCAAGAGGACTCTTCCTCTCTACTCTTATGTCCATCCTTGTAGCAATAACACAAACTCATGAAAATAGAGTAGTGTGCTTTCAAAAGGAAATCAATAAAGTATTGGTAAAAGTGAGTCTTCTTTTCTTGTGGAAAATACTAGAAGTGGACATAATATTGAAGTAGAATTGACAGGCCTGAATTAAAGTTTCAGCAGAAAGACACTGGCTGAATACACTAGATAGGTTTCTGGGATTTGTGGTACATCAGTTCAGAGTTTGTTAGTTGTGAGTGCAGAAAACACAACTCAAACTGCTTTAAAAAATACACATTTTAGGGATGAGGATTGAGATCAGTGGTTTTGCAGTCTGATTTCAAGCTCAAGGTCCCGAGTTCGATCCTAGTAACCACATACTACAATGCCAGGTGTGGTGCCACATACCACAATGCCAGACATGGTGGCTCATGCCTGTAATCCCAGCATTCGGGAGGGAGGCAGAGGCAAGAAGATTGCTGTGAGTTCCAGGCTTGCCTGGGCTACATAGTGAGCTCAGGGCCAGTCTGAACTACAAGGTGAGACCCTGTCTCAAAAACAAAAACCACATTTAAAAAATATATTTTATAATGTATAAATTATAATATCCATCTTTAGGCTTAGTTTGATTTCATGGTTCCAGTAGTATTGTCAGGATTCAGTTCTTTGTCATCTTTTGCTTCTGCTTCCTGTTGTCTGGGCTTCATGCTGAGGAAGGTTTTCCCTATGTAGTGGTCAACAAAAGCTCTAGACTCACTCTTGATAGCTCCAAGTAACTGAGACAGAAAGTTTCTCTTCCTCAAAGAGAATAAACAAAGTTCCTCTGCTTGACTCTCACTGGACCAAACTGAATCATGTCTTTAGCTTTGAGCCAATCAGTGTGGCCAGAGATATGTAATGTTCTGATTGGTCAGATCAAAACACCAGCTAGGAAGGGCTGGGAGATTAGCTTAGTGGTACCTCCCCTGCCTGGCAAGTGCAAGGCCCTGAGTTTGATCTCTGCTACCACAAACGAACAAATAAACAAACAAACAACACAGGCTAAGAATGTAGTCAACACCACTCAAATCACATTGGATGAGGCCATGAGAGGGGCAGTCAAGCATGGGCTAAACCAATCTTGTAGAAGGAGTGACAACCAAATGAAAGAGACAAAAGACATCCACCAGAGAAGGCCAGGCCTTGGAGAAAAATCAAGCATTCAGGGCCCCTAAAACTTGTGGTAGGACTGAGGAAATGTGGGGAATTGTTTGTGGTTCATTCGGAGACACGTGTGTGAATTTAATTCTGAGGAATTAACCAGATTTAGCGATTTCCTGGATTAGTATTCTGAAAAGGGAAGCCAACCCAAACACCAGGCACTTTCAAATTCGATTCCTGTGGCTAACATGCTGACAAATTGCCAATATACATGCAGCGGACATTGTTAAGTACCTCACATATTTATGCTGACTTCGTGGGAGTAATAGATTTCATGGCAGGGACACTGCTGCATATTTATTGGAAAGGTGCTCTGTGTGGCATGCTGTGTGTTGGCTTCCATCCTCTCTGTCTTTATGCTCGGGCAACCTAAGTATTGATTTTCACAAAATCACCATCCTGACAGGAACCTCTACAATTTGACTAGAAGTGACTCACTCGAGGGATGTGGCTCAGATTTTATGTCAGCTCAGAACAGCCTGGACTGTGTGACTCTCCCCTTTGCAGATGCCAAAGGGGATGATGGAGACAAAAAGGTCAAGGGTAATGACTGTGTGCAGTCAATGGGCTGAGTCCTGCAGGCTACTTCCCACCCTGGACTACTTGTGAATTGTAAGCCCTTTGGAGCAGTTCTGCCCATAGATTCAGAAAGAACTTGGGGCTCAGTCTTATTCTCAGCTTCCTTTGTTGGAAAGAAGAGGAGGAGGAGGGGTGGGGAGAGGAGGGGAACCACAGTGGAAATGCTCCAAGTGTCAAGTTTGCCTCCAGGGCTGGATCCTCTGACAGAAACATCCTTGAGCCACTCATGGATCTCTCTGGTCTAGAGATGATAGGCTGCTTAGGGTGCATGAAGGCCAGCAGGGCACGCATCCCTGGGCATGAAAACTCTGCTTGGTTCTCTGAGGCTTCACATGCCCCACCTCAAGGGCCCTTGGATGTCTGGCCAGCCCTTCTCTGGGAGTTTGAGGAAGAGGGTGACAGGCTTCTTGTGATCCTAACACTTTTTAAGGAATCAGGACCTGGGATGTCTGTGTGTCTGCTGTGTAAGGATAGTGTCAGGGAAAGGCACGTTGATGCCAGAGAAAGGCACACGATGGTAAACAGAAAAAGAATTGAGGCTTATTTACCAGGTAGATCGAAGAGGTTGGTGACATGTGACATTTCCTAGACAGCTCAAGCCACTGAAAAAGAGTTAAGTCTCTAGATAGACTTACTCCATATAGATCCCCCAAAACTTCCCATTAGTATAATATTGTGTGGTCTGGAGTTGTGTGTTTCTCCTGTGTATCTGCTCTTCTATGGACCACCAGTGCACTCAGCTGGTTTCCTGAATGTGGCTGTGGCTGCCCCTTGGATTTGCACCTCTGCCTTTCTCCCTCTGCCATCCGCTACCAGCCACAAATCCCAAAGCTTCGGTAGGGAATCAGCATTCCACACACACTGCAATGGTGGGGCTGAGCCCCTGACCTCGAGTAAGAGAAACTAGTAGCTGTTCATTCTACCAGCTGTAGAGGAAGAAGCCTCTGTCCTAGGAGATGCTCAAGTCCTCAAAAGTCTCTCTAGTCTAGGAGGAGGACAATAGATGTGAAGCCTACAGTGAGACCTACATACTTCCAGGGACAACTGCTGTGCTGTTTATTTCATAAGAAGACAGGGATAGTGGAGGTGTGTGGTGGCTAGGCAGGGAGGGAGTGAGGAGAAAGGACATGGAAGGGGCCTTGAGTCACTTGCTTGGCAAAGGAAGGTGACACGTGCTAGGTACCAGGAACTGGCCAGAGGGTTCTGCATCCATGGGATCATTTCATGTTTCTAAGTCTGTGAGTCAAGCATAGCTATACCCCAGAAGAGGAAACCGAGGCACAGAGACATGGCCAGGACTGAGTGATGGGAATCAGCTGAAAGGAATTCCAGGAGAAGGTACAGGGACAAAAGTGTTTGTGTTTGGGTATTTGTGGAGACACCGGTTGAGGCTGGGACAGAGATTTCTGAGATGAGGCGGAAGAGTGGGACTTTAGACAATCCAAGATGGCAAGGCAGAGGATCCTCAGAAACAGAGGTGGTGAATCTATGGCACGTGTGTTTTCTTTCAAGATTGATGCTAATGTATGAGTTGGATTTTTTTTCTAAACTAAAACCTCAGTATTCAATTACAGTATTGGCACTTTGTGCTTAGTAGGGGAGTTTTAAGTTGCAGTTTGAGCCCTTGGTCTCTATTGCAAATGGCAATACTGACCTTGAGCAATGTGAATCTGGCAAGGATTTGGCTCTTTCCAGCAGAGTGGAGAATGGAGGGAGAGAGACGAGTTGGGGAGAGGGAGGAGGATGTAAAGGCAGGAATGGAAGAAAGAAGGAAGCCTTGTGTGTGGAACAAAATAAAAATAATTTAAAGGGTCCAGAGAGGCAAGTCATGCCACCAGGTGGAGAGGAGGATGAGAATGATGACAGGGATGGCTCCTCAAGAGGTTTGAAGTTAACCCTTTCGGTGGGCATTGGAAGGATCCCACTGTGGTTTTAAGTTACACTTCCTCAGGAATAATAATATGGAACATATTTTAATATTCTTACTGTCCATTCCTTTCTCTTCTCTTATGAAGTTCCAGCTGACTGTCACAGAAGGGCAGCACAAGGTTAGTGTTTAACTCTGAACTTTAACAATGACCTGGAAGAGCAAGAGTGGTTACGTTGGCAGTTTCATTGTCATATATTGTTAAGACTGTTTTATTTCATTAGCAGTCACAGATGGTGTTTTCTCACTATGCCTATCTTATAAATGAAATCATACAGGGACAAAACATAGTATATCTAGAGTCCAATTCTATTAAAAGATTTAGGTATCCACTGGGAGTCTTGAAATATATCCCTCACAGATGAGAAAGGACTACTATATACACTGTGAAATGGTTAAATCTAGTTAATTAATAAATGTCTTACCTCATGTAACCATCATTTATTGCAGCAAGAACACTTAATATTCACTTGCCTTTATATTTTAAAGAAAACAATATATTATTATCTATATTCATTTTGCTGGGCAATAGATCCCTTGAAATCTATTTCTTTTATCTAATTAATTATTTACCCTTTGAACAACATCTCTTCCTTTCCCAACCCTACTCAGCCTCTGGTAATCACCATTATGCTGTCTACTTCTATGGAATTAACTCTTATAGAGTGCCCATATGAGGAAGCTCACGTGGTTCTTGTCTTTCTGTTCCTGGTTTATTTTACCTCACAAAATATCTTTCAGGTTCACCCATGTTGTTACAAATGGTAGGATTTCCTTCTTTTTCAAGGATGAATAACATTCCATTATATATATGGACCTTGTTTTCTTTATCTATTTATCTGACATTTTAAAATCCAATGAAGTTCCGTTTGTCAACATTTTCACTTTTACGGTTAATTCCTTTTGTGTTCTAGCAAGTCTCAGTGTCCTCTAAGACTACAAAGACATTCCCTTCTGTTTCCTTTAAGAAACTTGAAGGGCTCAACTTCCACATGGTAGGTAAGGCTCCTGCTGACATCCTGGAGTTACGGGGATGGAATGGGATTTGACATGTTTGAAGCTATTGATTTATTTTGTGTTGTTAGTTTAGAATGCCGGCTCTGAGCCTGGTTCCACCCACAACATATTCTAGGACCTGGTCAGCACTTGCTTCTTAATCCCTACCACTAGTTGTGGTTCAGTGTGAAGTGAGCACTTTGCCTCACTTCTACAGGCTGCCAGAGGACTGGGGCAGATTCCCTGCTCCCCAGAGACAAAGCAGGCCTGCATTTCTGGTAGGTGTTTAATCACTTCTGGCACCAAGTGTGGCACTGGTGAAATCTTACTTGCATTATCTTTATGAAATATTTGTATTTTAATTATATGCACTGCCAAGATTCTGGTGTATGCTTTAGTCATTTCCCAACTGAGCTCTCAGCGTGGTCTCTTGGATGGCCTCTTTCGAGCGTCTCTCACATGTTTGCAATCTCTCCCAACCCATGAATCATATTTAAATGCTTTCCATATCCCATAATTCTTCTTTTACTGCTCTATTCAGTTAATTACCCTTACTCCTATTCATCTGAGACACACAGCCCAGGCCTGGGATTTGAAGAGAGAGAGAGAAAGAAAAAAAAGAAGAACAAAGTTCATAATGAAAGTTTCTTCACATTGGGGAGGTTTAATCCAGGTTTGTGTTTCTGCCTGCACTCTGCATTCTTTCCCTAACTGCTTCTAAGTAATTCCATCTGCCCCTGGGTTGGTTCCCATCTTTGAGCCCATTGGTAACAATTTCTTTGTACAAGAAGCACCTTCAGGATTTTTGGAAGATGCTTTCATTTTTAATATGTTTCTAGCACATCACTGTCATCTCACCTACTTATGTTAACCACATGAGACCCGATCACTCAGTTTCTACGAAGAGTGGAGAATTTTAAAATGTGCACCAGCACAGCCAGGTGGTGAGGAATAGAGCTGTCTTTTGAAACAATATAAAGAAAATGGTATTTGCAATTATGATGTGTGTGTGTGAGAGAGAGAAAGAGAAAGAGAGACAGACAGACAGAGATAGAGACAAGCAGAGACAGAGACAAAGACAGTTTGGGGAGAATAAAGACATAAGTCTAATGATATTAGCATAATTCTAACACTGCTGAGATAGAACTAAGAGGACACTAACCATAGGCCAGTGTTGGAAATGCAGCACCATGTCAAATCAAACAAATCTGCCTGTTTCACATTATTGGGGGTGAAGGTAAGAAAATATAAGGCCGGTTAACAGTGTGCTGGTGATTAAAGCACAAACTTGCCATTTCATTAAGAAAATAGGAAAGAAAATTTAACGCTAACTCTTTAGTCTCTGTGAGATGTTCCAACTGTGTATAAAAGCAGATTTCCTTCCCGTGTTCCCCACGGCCCACACATGGGTCACTCACCTTTCCTCTGCTGTCAGTCTTGCTGCTCTCCACATGCTGCTTTAAACAGACTAGCCTCCTGTCTATTCTTTCTCACCACAGAGCCTTTGCAGGCACAGTTCCCTCTCCCAAGATCACTGTCCTGTATTCTTCAAAATTTTTTTCAGCCCCCTTATCTAAACTTTCCAAGTGCATATATCATAGTGCAATAGACAACCCAAAAATAAGTTACTACCAAAACTTGCTCTGTGTTGAAGGTAACAGATCCTGTGGACATTGGTGACAGCAGTAGCTCTGATTTGTCAAGGCATGAGCCTGATCAAACAGGGGTTGAAACAAGTCACAGTGAGTAACTTAAAACGGGTGAAAATGACTTTAAAATGAGACTTTTCTGAAGTCAGAAGTTCTATACTTTACCTTTCTAGAACAAACGAAACCTATTTGCCTAGACAGCTCTTTTGCATGTACCTTTAGGGACTGTTCCTCCCAATGTTTGCCATCCACACCAGAAGGAGGGCACCAAAATCTTGGTAAATGTGACAGGTGATTGGTCCAAAATAGAACAACTGATCAAAGGTGGGTCAATGAGAACTCTTCTCTAGGATCTACAAAATGGAACCAAAGTCTCTTTTAAGATGGTGGAAACTGAAGATTTATAACCTAGAGAGCTTTAGCTGGCCATGTTTCACCAGTCAGAGTGAAAAGAGAGAAATCCAAATGCAGAGAAAGTAGAAATGTCCACACACAAAAAAATGTGTGTGAGAGAGACAGACAGACAGAGAGAGAGACAGAGACAGAGACAGAGACAGAGAGACAGAGAGAAACAGGGAAACAGAGAGAGACAGAGAGTCGAGAGAGAGAGAGAGAGAGAGAGAGAGAGGAGAGAGAGAACTTTAACATATAAACCTGCAAATAATTCTTCAGAATTTTAAGAACAGTGATTCATGCTTAGTTCCTTAACTTCTATTGCTAGGTGTCTAAGCCTCTATATACATATCTTTCTACATCTCATTGTTTTTTGTTGTTGTTGTTGTTGTCCCACGTTCACAGAACCCTGCATTGAGGTGAGGAAGCCATATTCTTTGTCCTCAGGCAGCTCACAGTCAGCAGCAGAGGACACGTACCCACCCAGCAGGGAAGGTCACGTTTAATGCTGTGCTCTGTGGGAGGTGGTATGATCACTGTTCTAAGTGAACTGAACTCTTAAGTACTTGGCAGCTTCTCAGGGTCATGGGGACATTAATCAGTAGGGACACCAAGAGCCTGAAGGGCCTTACTCCTAACCCATTGGCCTGTTTGTCACTAGTCCTATATATGACCACAGTGCTCCTCTAACAGGAGGTGCCTTACTTTGGAAAATCACAGCAGAATTCCTTGGCTAGTTGACTTGTCCTCTTCAACAGGAGAGCTTACACATGTGTGTGTGCATGTGTGTGCCCATACACACACACACACACACACATATGCACACACGCACGTACCCATGAACAGGAGGACACTCCTTTGCAAGCCTTCCTTCTTTCACATGTCTGCCTGCCATGTCTGTTCCTTGATGGCTTGAGGCATCCTGGAGTCTTGTCCATTTTACCAAACTCTCTCCCTGCCATGCGGCTTCCTGCCTTCCACCCTTGCTTGGTTAAACTTAAAATCGCTGTCATTTCTTCACCCCAATGTGTCCCTAGCACACCCCATACTGACTTCTGCATGTGTCAGTCCCACCAAAACACGTTTTGTTGAGGCCGTCAATGGCACAATGCTTCAAAATACTGAACAGTGCATCCAATCTGAGGCTCCCTGTGCATGACCTCCCAGGCCTGTTCGATGCTGAAGACCATTGCCCACTCTCTGAAGACACCTTTTCTCTTTCTCCTTACTTAAAAGAATTGAGGTGAAATTTGCATATCATAAAATCAGTCATTTAGGGTGAAGGGGAAAAATAATGAGATTATAACAAAAAAGAAAGGAAACAAATTTTATGTATATGGGGGGGTGTTAGGGTGGGTAGAGCTATGGGAAAAATGAGAATTAAGTTGTGTCTTATACTGGTACCAGTCCCCATTGTGGAGTGCAATCATGATGTGTGTATGTGATGTAGCAATAAAGATTTCAATTAAAACTTTTTTTAAAAAAGTGATTCAATGGCATTTAGTATATTCACAGTGTTATGCAAATGCTATCTCTATCCTATTTCAAAACATTTCTGTCCCTGTGAAGTAGAACCTCTTATCTCATTCCCCAGCTTCTGGCAAACACCCGTCCATCCTCCATGTCTGTGAATTTGTCTATTTGGTTGTTTCATATAAGTGAGATAAAACAATCTAACATTTTGTGCTCAGCTTTTTTCACTTAGTTTAATATTTTGGAGATTCATTCACATTGCAGCATGTATCCATACCTCCATATTGTTTATGGCTGAATAATATTCCAATGTGTGTGCTACAATT
Organism: Petromus typicus; assembly: GCA_004026965.1. Taxonomy (NCBI): domain Eukaryota; kingdom Metazoa; phylum Chordata; class Mammalia; order Rodentia; family Petromuridae; genus Petromus; species Petromus typicus. The sequence goes on along the minus strand of PVIR01003057.1, from coordinate 52,460 downwards.
TGTTTACCTGTTCATCTCTTGATAGACACTTGAAGTATTTCCATCTTTTGGGTACAGTGAATAGGGCTGCTATGAACATGCACATGTATACACACATTTAAACAATTGTCTTTAGTTCTTTGGGAGTGGATATCTAGTAATGAAGTTCTGTTTAACATTTAGAGAGACTATCAAGCTATTCTCCATAGAGACTGAACAACTTTACATCCTTATCCACAATATGTAAGGGTTCTGTTTTTTCCACATTCTCGCCTGCCATGCCAACTCTGTCTTTTTGAAAACTAATAATCCCAGTGGTTGTGAAACTGGGCCCTATTGTGGTTTTGATTTGCATTTCCCTAATGACTGACTATTCCTTAGTCACTTCTCTAATTTCCCTAATGACTTCTTCATTTGTGTTTATTGTCCATTTGCATATCTTCTCTGGAGAAATACCTATCAGTTCCTTTGCCCATTTTAAAACTGGGTCATTTATCTTTTTGTTGTTGTAAGAGTCCTTTATCTGGTTTGTATACTAGATCTTTATTGCCCATGTGACTGTGTAAACCTAAATGCGTAGGTGAGTTTTCTCCTGTTCATTTCACCATCTTGATTATATCCTTTAGTGAACATTTTAAAAAATTTTTTGATTAAATCTAATCTAATTTGCTCCTTTTGCTTTTGATGTTACATTCAATAATCTATCTCTAAAACCAAGCTCATGTAGATTTACCTCTTGTTTTCTCCTAAGGCTTTTGTGGTCTTAGCTCTATAGGTAAGTTATTGATCTGTTCTGAGTTAATTTTTCTATATGACATGATGCAAGAATTCACCTTTATTTTTTCCAGGTAACTATTGAATTTCCCCAGAGTTATTTGTTAAAGAGACGTTCTTCTCTCACAAAATGTATTGACACTATGTCAAAAAAATCAGTAAATTATTATCCAAAATATTTAAGAAATTCAAAACACTCAGAGGAAAATCCAAATCACCTGGTGTTAAAAAAGGGTAATAGACCTATATAAACATCTGTCAAAAGATGACATACAAATGAACAATACATGTATGAAAAAGTTTGTGACCTCATTAATCATCACAAAGGTATAAATCAAGACATCATTTCACCCCAGTTTGAATGGCCATAATAAAAAATCCATTATCAAAAAGATAACAAGTTCTGGGGGAAAAAAAGAACTTTTGCCTAGTGCACTGTTGATGGAAATATAAATTAGTGCTATCACTGAAGAAAACACTAGGGAAGCTCTTCACAAAATTAAAAATAGAAGCTCTCACTGTATAATCTAACCACCACACTACTGGGTATGTATCCAAAGGAAATGAAATCAGTCACTTGAGGAGATATCTGTACTCCCGTGTTCATTGCAGCTCTGTTTACAGTAGCCAAGAAATGAAAACAACTTAAGTGTTCATCAAACAATGAATAGATAAAAAAGGTACTATGTACACATAATGAAATATTCTTGACCATAAAAAGGACAAAATCCTATCATTTTGTGACAACTTAAGTGGAAGTGGAGATCATTATGCTGAAATAAAATACAAAAAAGGTTATCAAAGCATAGAGAAAATATTTAAATTTTAAAAAATTATTTTAGGAAAAGATACATTTTCATTAATCCTCCTCAAAACACTCCCCCTCACTTTGAACATACTCCATCATTCTTTTCACTTTCTGAAGCAGTTCTAGAAGTCCTCTATCATGAACATCTTTTGAGATATGATAAAAAATTCAGTGAATGTTATTGCAGACAGCTATCCACCAGGCAGGTTCTAAAGCAACCCAGTGTGCTCTCATCTACCCTTTGTACTGAATCTGGCATGAGGAGATGTCCAGATTTCCCCCCAAATCAAAACAACTTTGAAAAGTAGAGGTTTTGAACTGATTCAGAACATCAGGGCCGCCACTACAACTACAGACACTTGGAAAAGAAGGTCTTCCAGAACAGGAAGTCAGGCATAGAAAGACAAGTATCATATGATCTCACTTGAATATAAGTAAGCTGGATTCACAGACGTTGAGAGTAGGGTGATAGTGACCTGGAGCTGGAGAGGGGAGGAGCAGGGAAGGTTGGAGAAAGGTTCACCCCTGTAAGTGAGCTCTAGTTTAGATAAGAGGAAGGAATTCTGGTGCTGAATTACACAGTAGGGCAAGTGGAGCTACTATGTATTTCAAAAAGCTAGAGAAAAGAGTTAGAATGCTTTTATCATAACAGAAATGATAACTACTTGAGGAGACAGATATGTATATATCCTAATTGGAACACTGTACAGTATGTACATATATAAAAACCTCATAGTCGATAAATATCTATGATTTTTAAGGCTTGGATATCAATAAAAATACATTTAAAACAATTCTAAATTAGACTGAAAATCAATTAATCATAGATATGTTCTCACCATGGCTTAGATGATTTAACTTATTCTGACTTTTCTCTGTCAGTGTCTCTCTCATAGGCTCCACATCTTCTACCTGGCCAGGAAGGCTCAGTCTGGTGCACATTTCCTTTACCATTCCATGCTTTCTGTCTAGGCGTTGCCCAACTTTAATGGCCACTATTTGTAGATGACTCCTAAGATTTCTACCCTGACCCTTTCCCCATATCTTCAGATCTGAACATGCAACTCCCTCCAGACATATGTTCTCTTTGGATATTACAGAGATATCTTAACCTCCCACATTCAAAGCAAAACTAGAGTTCTTTCTCCACTTGGCACTCCCCTGTTACTCTCTGTCTGTGTGAATGGTGCCATCTCTTCTCCTGTTACCCAGGGCAGGAGCCTGGGGTATATCTTCTTCCACGCCCCATCAGTAATGCTCCAGTAGGTCCTGTGAACTGTGTCCCTTAACTAACCTTCAAACTCATCGACTTATTTCTTTCTTCACTGGCACTTCTTACACCCAACAACTTTTACTTTTCCCTGACCTATTGCAATAGTGTTCTCCCCTCTCACCTACCTCTTTCAAATGTTTCCATAATTGCAGCCAGAGTAATTATTTTTGAAAATCAAATATAATAATTTTTTTTTTTTTGAGACAGGGTCTCGTTTTGCAGTTCAGGCTGGCCCTGAGCTCAGCCTCAGACTCACAGAAATCCTCTTGCCTCTGCCTCCCAAGTGCTGGGATTACAGGCATGAGCCACCATGCCCGGCACTGTGGTATGTGGTACTGATTGCTGATGGGCTTGAGTCTCCATGCCTAGTATTTATGTATGTGGTTACCGGGGGTCAAACCCAGGCCCTTGCACTTGCAAGATAGACATCAGAACCACTGAGCTAAATCCCTGGGCCAATATTAGTTATTTTTAAAAGAGTACCTAAAACTTCTCATTACTCTTTGAATAAATATTAAAATAATTGGCATGGCCTGCCAGACCCTGATAGTTTAACCTCATTCTTGTCTCTGATCCGTTTCTCTCCATACTTTCTTTTGCCTTTTGCATTTCGCCGACATTGTCCTTTTGGTCACTTAAATGCGTAATTCTGTCTCCAGGCACAGGAACTTTGAATGTGCTATTCTTTCTGTCTGGACCCCCACTCCTTTCTCCTTCTCCTCTCTAGCCACTAAATAATATCTACTTCTACTTTTCCTGAGGAAAGATTCTCTAATCTCTCTGGAAAAGTAAATTCTCCTAGGATTTGTCAGCCATACTTTTGCCTTTTTATTTGTAGAAGTCTCCACTAGAGGTAAACTTAATTAGGGAAAGAGCCATATCTGCTTTTATTCACTATTGTGTCACCAACCTGGCACATGGTAGGTAATAAATCTTGATTGATAGCTTACATGACTTATTAAAGAATGAATGAAAATTATAAAGGCTATTACCAAGTGTATGCCCAATGGCAATAATGAGAATGATCACAAAACACCTTGTATTTATTCCTAGCAGCCAACATCATGGCTTTTTTTTTTTAATTCCCTAAATGTCTGTTGTATGTAGTCTTGAAAAAGAATTATCTTTCAATTTATTAGAGTAATAAAATGTAAAACATATAGGAATAAACTTCATAAGAAATGTGTAAGCCTTACATAAAAAATTATTGAAGAACACATTTTTTTGAGACAGCATCCTGCTTTGTAGTTCAGGCTGACCCTGAACTCACTATGTAGCCCAGGTGAGCCCAGGTGAGCCTCAAACTTATAGCAGTTCTCCTGCCTTTGCCTCCCAAGTGCTGAGATTACGGGCATGAGCCACCATGCCCAGCATTGTGATATGTGGTACCAGGGATTGAACTTGAGACCTTGTGCTTGACAGATAGAAGCCAGAACCACTGAACTAAATCCCTGGCCTGAAGAACAAAATTTTTATTAACTGAGTGAAATGACATACTATATCCATGGATGAGAAAGTTAATATGGTATTCCAAAAATATTGATACACTATTATATAATTATATATTGAAATTTAATTCTAACTAAATTAATTAATTTACACAATCAAAAAGTTTATTGGAAGGCCGGGGAGTTAGCTCAGTGGTTCCGGCGCCTGTCTTGCAAGCGCAAGGACCCGGGTTCGATTCCCCGGTAACCACGTAACAATACTGGGTGTGGAAACTCACACCCAGCAGCAACCAGTACCACATACCACAGTGCCGGGCGTGGTGGCTCACGCTTGTAATCCCAGCACTCGGGAGGCAGAGGCAGGAGGATTGTGATGTGAGTTTGAGACTGAGCTCAGGGCCAGCCTGAACCACAAAGCGAGCCCCTGTCTCAAAAAAACCTAAAAAAAAAAAAAAAAAAAAAAGTTTATTGGAGAATAATAAATGTTCATAGTTAAGTGACAGGGATATTTTGAAAATGATTCAAAAGTCAATGGACAATTAAAAATGTTGTGAAAATTAATAAAGAACAATGAACTGACAGATATGAAAACATAAGGCTGATTATTAAGACACTGAGTTATAGATGTAAGAACAAGACACAGGTTATAGAATTTAAAATTTTGACAAAATGAATGCATTAAGCAGTTTTAGAATAATCAGCTAATTGTTTAGAAAACAAAATTTGATTCTTCCCTTTACCATATAAAATAATATTAATCCTAAGCCAAGAATTACATGTAAAAAAGGGGAGGTGTTATGGCTTGTGTTGAGATGTCCCCTCAAAGTTTCATGCAGTCAAAGGGCTTTTTTTGCCTTTTGTGGCTGGATTTAGAGTGTGTGAGCAGGGGTCAAGGGTGAATGATTACTAAAAAAGTTCACTAATTGGCTTGGCACTGCCCTAATCCCAGTAGCCTAGATACAGTATAAAAGGGACAGAGAGATGCTGTTGCTTTGCTGCCTCTGCCTGCTATGTACTGTTTCTCTTCTGATGTTACCCTGTCCTGGAGCCAGTCAATTATGGACTAAAGTCTCTACAAACTGTGAGTTTAAAAAATTTTCCTACCTTTAACTTTGGGAGCTGGGTATTTTGTCTCAGCAATAAAAAAAATAACTAAGACAGAAGGATAAAACCCTCTATAGAACATTAGACAGCTATATTTTGAAGGCACAGAAGATGTTTCTAAGACCCAAACAAATGGAAATACCAAAGATGATTTGAGTGGTAGCTATGAGTGGATAAAAATGGAAGAAACATAGTATGTTATGTGTTTATTCATTTATTCATCATTCATTCATTATTGTAACATGGAGGGTTGAACTTAAGGCCTTCATCCTGAGCTACATCCCTACCACCTCACCCTCTCATATCTTGCTAAACTGCTAACTTTCACAGGGAGGGTTTGAACTTGTGATCCTCCTACTTTTACCTTCCTAGTTCTGGGATTGCAAATACGCACCACCATGCCTAGTTTTTTTTTTAATTATTATTAAGATCAAAAATGATAAAGTCAAATTAGGTAGAATGGAATATGTCTTACAGATAAAAGGTTAAAAACAGTAAGAATGTTTTACAAATCAATGCTCCAGAATGAAACCCTCTTACCTAAGTGGTTAAAAAATCTAAACAACTGATGCATTAGAGGAGAAATATCAACAACCAATAAACTAATGATAAATGTTTGACATCACTTATAAGTAAAAAATACAAATTAAAACAATTAATCACTGTTTCCAGCTTATCAAAGTCTAAGAGTCAGCATAAAATAAAAAGTTACAATAGGCACTTTGAAATATTACTGGGTAGTAATTTAAATGGACATTTGCTTCCTGGAGTTTAATTTGGCAAAATGTATCAATCAATAGCCTTGTAAATGTTCTCTGCTCTGAACACAGACTTTACTTCTAGATATTTACTTCAGCCTAAGAAAATGATCTGAGATGTACACAAATGTATACCTACAAGGATGTTTATTATAGTGTTTCTTTTCATAACAGCTACAGATCGAAAGCAACAAACAGGTTTTTAAATGCCCAGATGCATTAAATAAGCACACACACACACAATGGAATACTAGCAGGTATGGAGTAGTCTTTTTAAAAAGCATATTTAATAAATTGAAGAAATGTTCATAGCATACTACAGTGGAAGGAGCAGAAGATTAAATGAAGTAAAGTGTGGAAAGAAACATAAAATGTCACCAGTAATTTTTCCTGGAATATCAACCTACAGGTGACTATTCATTTACTATCCTCTCTGGAGGACTCTTAATTCTCTGCCATAAGAAACACATTTCTGTTTTATTCTTCAACAAAATTTAACACAAGTGCATCCTTATTGCAGTGTTCTTGTTGTCGATTACCAAACAGAGTCCCTTTTCCCTCCTGTTCTTTGACCTCCCCGGGGGTAATTACTGTTGACACCAAGTATGCCTCCTGCCAGACTTTGTTCAGTGTATTCACATATAGGAATGTACATGGCAACTATGTTCATTATCAGGACAAGAAAGGTACTTAATATTTTTTTAAAAAGGTAAGAGGATAAAAAGGAAATTAACTAGATGCTTTAATAAATTTTGCAATAATAAAAATTTTGAGTACAAACCCTGCCTTTATCTCACAGTTATTTCACCTTTTTTGTGCCATGAAAAACGTGTATGGGAAAAAAAAATCTAAAATTGGGACAGTGGAAGAAGTATATTCACGAAGAATTCAAGTAAATTAAAAGTAAGCTATCCTTGGTCACTTGTTTATATGAGAATCCATGAGTGAGCGCTCGTGGAGATGACTGAGCACACACATATTGGAGAATAAAAGAAAGGCGAGAAATACAAATCCATCCAAGGGGAAGACAGAGGGGCTGGCGGTGGAGGGGGCTGGGCCGCGAGGTGAGGCCGGGTATTAAACGGCTCTAATCCCATTCTGCTTTATGACGAGCTCAAGAAATGACCTCTAGCGAGATCTGGCCCTTGCTCTATCCAGCAACTAGATTTTTCTTACAGAAAATAAATTAAAAAGGTGTGACCTTGCTGAGGGCTTGTGGAGAAAATGAGGTACATCTTGTCACAAGCAGAGGAGCCTATTTGTTCAATTTGAAAGGCTGCCGCTTTGCTCCGATTAGAAGTTAAGATAAAGGCCCGGGATGAAAAGCGAAGAAACATTTCCAGGCGAGGAAATTAAAGAGCTACATTGGAGACCTTTTCAGTACTACAGTGGGCTTTTTGTGTGGGGTTTATCAGGCCCCATCAGCCACACCTTGTCCCTGTGCTGAAAGCTTCCTCTCCTCGGAGGACACAAAAGCTAGCCGTGTAGAGAGAGGGTGAGAAGCCCCCTGGCTCCGAGTCTCAGCAGCACCTACCCCTGCACCGCAAAGTGACCGCACACTTTCCATCCCTGCGCAAAGAACTAAAGTCATCTTTTACAGTGCTCACCTCAGAGAGCCAGTCTAGAGACTTCCCTGCTGCTAAGTGGATCACATCTTGCAGAATTTCTGCTAAATATATTCGAATGAATGGGCATTGAAATGTCTTTGCTTCCCTGAAAGTTTTAGGTCCATGAAAATTCCCACCTGAAGGCCCTGCAGCAAACAAACCTTCTTTCAAGCCCTGTGCTCATTTTATAGACAGTTTTATGTTCTAGGATCTCTTTCAAGTTTTAGAGCAATAGCTCACATGGAAAAGGAGGAGCCAGGGGAAAATGTTAGGCTTTCCTATGTGCCTTCAGTTTACAGCCAGGATTCTGTGGCCTGGTTTCCTTAACTTTCTGGGGTCTCCAAGTCTATTTAGTGAGGCAGATCTTTAGCCATGGTTCAATGTCTTTCAGTGTTCTTGACCACGTAAAACCAAGCCACCTTTCCGATCTTATTACTGTTAATTCCTTTCCACATCATAATCTTGGACACATTTCCCATTTTTTTATCCCTATGCTTTTACTCAAATTGCTAACAGTTCTGGAATTCCTCACCCCACCTTTTCTCTCCAACTCTTACTTGTCCCCATTGCCATTTATCTTTCTGTATTTAATGTTGTCTTTTCAGTATTCAGAGAATCTACCTGGTTGGGGACACTCCCTCACCTCAGCACCACTGACTGGTAGGAGGAACGCCCCTGATCAAGCACAGATCCTAAGGTCACTCTAGGATCTTAGCTGTGGTCCTCACTACTGGGTTATTCCAGTTCCAGCTGGAATAATCTTAAATTTCCAGTTTATAATCTTAAATTTCTAAGTCTTGAGTCAGCATATTTTTTCCAATAAATCCTCTTTTCTTCTAAAGTCATCTACTATTCGTTCCTGCTTCTTGTAACCAGGAAAATCAGCTACCACACTCTTTTGAGACGCTTCTGTATCCTTGTCATCTCTGTCAAGTTTCCTAACAGTATCTGTTTAAAATGTGTCTCTCCTTTTGCTCAGTTTACTCAGACTTTGTCCTTTAATCAGACAACTACTTACTTATCAAGCATATATTATGTTTCAAGAGAAAGTGAAAACCACATGTGAGATTTTTTCTAGGAATTCTAAAAATTTTTAAATCACATTCTTTAAAAAACGTTTTAAGGGCCGGGGAGTTAGCTCAGTGGTTCTGGCGCCTGTCTCGCAAGCGCAAGGACCCGGGTTCGATTCCCAGGTAACCACATAACAATACTGGGTGTGGAGACCCACACCCAGCAGCAACCAGTACCACATACCACAGTGCCAGGTGTGGTGGCTCACGCCTGTAATCCCAGCACTCGGGAGGCAGAGGCAGGAGGATTGTGATGTGAGTTTGAGGCTGAGCTCAGGGCCAGCCTGAACCACAAAAAGCGAGACCCTGTCTCCAAAAACATAAAAAAAAAAAAAAAGTTTTAAAATTTTATTTTCTCGCCTTCCCCCTGACTCCCCCTCCAGGCCCATGTACAAAAAGCTTGTTTCCATTTCTTCTTTCTGTTTTCACTTTCCTTCTTGTCCCTTCCTTCTTTTTCCCTCCCTTCTCTTTTGTTCTCATTTCCATTCAAACACTTTCTTCCCATTTCCCCAAATCCATCTACATTTCAATCCTTATTTCTACTTTTGGTTTCTCACACCAGAAAAATGATATGATGTTTAATCATGTATATCCAATTTATTTCACTTGAGAGGATGATCTCCAGGTCCACCTATTTAGCTGTAAGTAACTATAGTTGTGAGGGATGTAGGGAGCAAATTAAGAAGAGACAGAGGCTGATGGGAAGGACACTAGGGCTGGAGCTCAAGAGGAAGGGAGCTCTGAGCTTCCTGTGAGTGCTGAGGAGTCTAGAAGTGTGCAGGGGGCAGAGTGCAGGGCTGACAGAAGAAAGTAGCATATCGTTCATCCTCTGGGGCCAGGATGTGAGAAAGATCTGAGGCCAGTGGAAGAAAGGGGAAAGCAAGTACTGAGGGAAGCAGAGATCATCAAGGGGAGAGAGTAGAGTCACTATCTCCTCCCTTTCTGTCTCCCCCACGATCCTGGCACAACTTTTTATTTTTTCAAAGGTCCCCAAAAGTTTGCTTTAGCCAAATTTGCACTGTCCCATAAGCAGCGTATGATTGTCATAGTGTCAAGTGTTTTCTGGTTTATCAAGAAAGTCTTAGATTTATTCACTCCCGTTTCAGTGTTGAGTGCATAAACATTGAATTAGCTGAGCCTCTGTGATGGTATACTCTGAGAAGGAAGTGTATTTTAGGGGGCTCAGTAATAAGACTAAGTATAGTAGACCTGGCTGATAGTGGAGACCTTATTCTGCCATTTATTGCACAAATGGTTTCACATCTCTGGATTGTTTACCGCTTTGAAATACACTTTAACCATTTACAATACTTTCCTCCATCCCAAAGATGAGGAGAGAGAGAATGCTGTCTCACCTGAGCCCACACGGTATATTTAAAGTGATGTGATCTGATTTCCTCTTTCTTTAGATAAAAATACTGACTGCATTTGAAGGGACTCAATTCCCAAACAAGAATAAGTGAGGTCCCCATTCTCATGACAAAGGCTTTGAGTACTGAGATATCTGATCTATCTTTATAAAACTTTGACAAGGCTTTTTGTGCACACAAAAGGCTTAGTTGAGTGGATTTTGATGTGGAAATCAATAAATCTATGTCTGATAGCTGAGCTGACACATTTAGGGACATGGGCAATATACGCATATAGTAAAGAAATCCACAGTCTACAAGGAACTAAACAGAAACCAGAGTCAGATGGATTGACAAGCAAACAAGTAGCCAACTTAAACCAAATAAACCGTCAAGTATTCGTTCCCCTCCAGAACCCTTTGAAAGATTAGGAGTACATGGGACTTCCCCCATGCCAGCTTCATTTGGTTCTTAGAAGGTATGATTCTTCAGATGACATATGATGAAAGTGAAAATCCACACCTGCAATGGAAAATTCTGAATTTTCCCTGGCATCAACACTCAATCAAATTCCTCCATTATTTAAACAATAATTCCAAGTTATTTAAACAATAATTAGCTATCACTTTTAGTTTTGAGACTATCGTTTTAAGAAAAGAAGAGCCAGCTTTCTGTACATTTTCACTCCAGATAAATATACTGCACAGAACAGCTTGTTCAGCAGAACAATTTGTCCATTGGTTGAAGCCCGAAAGTCTTAATATCAGTAAACGCAGCACAGCACCATCTCTGGGCCTGACTGCACTGTTTCCATTACTTAGCATTCATACAGACTTGGGTGCTTGGTGCCTTGCAAGAACGGAGGAACATGCAACCAATTACCAAGGAAAGTACTCGTCAGAACTACTTGCTCTTTAAAATGACTGATGATGAGGAGGGATTATAGCATCTCACAATATTGCCAAACGTTGTCAAGTACAAGTTGCGGTGGGCAATGTGAAGAGCTGCTGGCAGAGACTGTAGGCAGAGGCTGCTCCACGAATACTTTCCCTTACTTGGCTCTGTAGAATCCTTTACCTTCTCCTTCCATTAAATAAGGGGTTAGAGAGTATTTGCAGGAGACTCGGTGTGCTGTACCAAGCAATGTCTATAGTGTCACTGTCTCCCAGTTTACTTGCCATATCTGTATGTTGCCATATTTTTATGTGTGACTAAAAAATCAGTTTTATTGTTGCCTTCTGCTTCCCCTACTTACAGTGACAGTTACACCAGTTGAGTACCCTTTTCTGAAATGCTTAAAATCAGAAGTTTTTAGGATCTTTATTATTATTATTATTATTATTATTATTATTATATTTTGGAACACTTCCATGTACATAATGAGATATTTCAGACATGAGACCAGTGATTACGTGTGAAATCCATTTATGTTTCATATGTATGATATACACAGAGACTGAATGTGATTTTATCCAATATCTTTAATGCAGTTGTGTTTTAACGTGACCTGTCACATAGAGTCAGGCATGAAATTGTCCACGTCTGGCATCATTTCGCACTCAGCAAGTTTTAGATTTTAGAATATTTTGGATTTTTGATTGGTTCAACCCGAAACAGTAGTAGCTGCTACCATTTCTGAGTGTTTACTACATGTTTAATAATATTCTAATCATTTTATACACTGTACACAATTATAACAATCTCATGGGCCTAGCAGTGTTACTTACTCAGTTTTATACATGAAGATATTGAAGCTGAGTTGGAGGCTAAGTATCTCCCTCAGCATCCAGTTCCTATAGCTAGGAAAAGAGACAAGACGCAGATCCATAGTATGCTTTTTTCTCCATCTTCCACATGTGTAGCCTCATGGACCACTGCCACACTGCTGGTGTAGGGGAAGCATGCAATGTCTAAACCAGGTAGGTTGTGTTCATGCTTCGGCCCTTCTACTCTGTGCTTCCACCTGGTAGGGGCAACTACAGCAAGAATCAGACCAGGGTACACTTTGGTATTCTTCTTTTACCTACTTTCACCTACTTTCTTTAATTGCAGTTCTTTCCCTCCTAACATGGTAAGATCAATGGTGAATTAAAACTACACACTGAAGAAAAATTCTGCTTCAGGACTTCAGTGTAGCATGTACATGGCAAGCTTGATTGTCATAGTGGGTTACGACTTTGGGTTATTCATTGGATCGTTTTCTTTAATCTGAGATAATAAAATGTCATTGGTGGCAGAGCCACAGTAATCAATCCAAAGGGACAGTTAGGAATGTTTCTAGCAGTGGACACCAAGCCCTGGTTGGGAGACCAGACAAAACAAATACTTGACTATTATATTGAACAAAAGAAGTGCTATAAATTGTGCTAAGAAAAACTAGAAATATGGGACAATAAAGGGGCTCATAGCATGAGAAACTAGGGAACAAGAAAGAACATAAGGAAAATGGTTACAAGAACATAAGGAGAAACTAGGGGCTCACTCCTTGGTAAAATGAGATTATACTGGGGTGTCTTTCTCCTCAGTCCTTATGATGACTATGTGCCAACTGTGTCTGATCCTTTGGGGTCCCTGGGCTATGGCCTTAGCCAGCCTCAAGCTCCATCTCCACGGATTGTGACAAATACACTGTGAAGCCTGTAGTTCCCAGTTCCCTTCATTTCTCTAACTGCCTACAGTCACCAGGCCTACTGCTTCCCCTCAACGACAAGAAGGAAGGCTCAGCCAGTGCCTTCCCCAAGCATCACAGGAACTTGGGAATCTGCTCTAGGACTCTACTTTTCCTCAATTCTCCATCTCATTCAAGCCCTATCATCCCTCTGAAGGTTTTCTGAAGTCTAAGTTTCTACTCCAAGAACAATTGAAGTAATCGTATTACCATAAAGCAAAATGAGAAACAGTAACTAACAACTTGTCAGTTTCATGAACTAGGTCCATCTGATTGTAGCTGGTCCACATAGAAGGTTGATGAAGAGCAAGAACATGCCATTTGGAGGCTTAGTGAATCTCAGAAGAATTTTCTTTACTGGAGTTTACCCTTTACTCTGCTCCCTTCAACCCACCTCACTCAAGTGAGACTCCTTGTTTTTGTCTGAGTTACATTTCTTACTGTACAAGTTTTTCAGTACCATCTATTGAACTGAAAAATTGTGGAAGTGCCTCCAACAAATGATGTCTTATTCCTCTTCTTCCAAATACCTATGGCCATTTTTCCTCTAAGGCTCCATCTCTTGGATGACAATGGGACCAACAGAGACCCATGTGGAGCTGACACATTCAGCAGGTGCGTGGGTCTACTAGGAACACATCAGATGCACAGCCTCCCCAGTTCACTGAGGTGCTGGCCAAGTGTTTTCCTCTCCAGCAGTGCAGTCAGCGCCTTGTACACCACCAATCACTGTCACATGGGGAGGAGATTTGGACAAGGGAGGGGAATTTCCTTGCTCTGGTCTGGACATAATTCAAAGGCACCTGGGATCTATTTTTCTAGCTTCAGTCTTCTTTGTTGAAATTATATTATAAATATAAAAACAAAAACTTTGTATCTTATAGATTTATATATCTTAAAGATATAAAGATATCTATCTATCTATCTATCTATCTATATAGATATAGATAGATATATCTTATAGATATAAAGAGATGAAGGACAAGAAGGGAAAAGTGAGGTTAGAAAGATCAGATGCTCTTTCTGAGGACCTACTATGTGCCAGGCACTAAGACAACCAATTCATAAAATGAAAAGAAGCCTCTGGAAAACAGATCGATTGCCTCTTTCCATTTGAGTTTTAATGCAGTGATTTTTGGCTTTGTGTTTGGTTTGCTAAAAAGGGGCTTTGCAACATTTTTTTGTCATTTTTCTTTCTTAAGCCTTCCTTTCAGAATCAGTTTTGTACATTCTAACTGTAAACTAGTTCAAGTTTCTCAAGCCCTCCTTTTATAATTATCACCAAACAAATGCAGGGATTCCACAAAGCCCAAACATGTGTCCCATTAATTCTCACAACTAAAATACTTTCATTTTTCTTGGACTCTAAGCAAAATAGACCGTAAGCAAAGCAGTTGATAAAATGACAGGTGGAATTCCATCCAATGAAGACATAAATATTTTTCCAGAGGCTAAACTCTCTGCAAAATAATAATCTTCACTCAACACATCTTTACATGTCTTTGGCAAAACACCTGTCTAAAACCGTTAACACTAAATATTTTGGGAGCTCTGTACTTCAAAGACATCCCCACAAATGTCAAGCATTGTTAAAATGTTGAAGTAATTTTAGTTAAATGCTTCTGTGACAACTGTCGGACTTGATTTGTTTTAGCCAAATACATTCTGAATATTGCTTGGAATCTATGAGTTGGTCATTTGCCAAAAGATGAGAATTGAGTTGAAGTCTAAAGAATTATATGCATCAAAGAGATGGAAAAAAATGGAGAGAATCTATGGGTATTTCAGAAATGTAATTTATCTTCTAGTTTGGAAACTTCAAAAGAACATTCTTCCTACTTGATAGCATTTGTAGTAGAACAACAAAGTACCACAGCAGCAGTTACATGATTCTTAGCCAAATTCATACATATAAAAATTCACACACTTCCTGTGTAGGGAAAAAAGATAAATTTAAAAAAACTGATTTTATTGATACATTTTAGATATACATTATGATCATACTCAGCATTGAAGTTTTGTACCAGTATATGACACACCTTGATTCTAATTTTTTTCCCATTCCCTTACTCTCCCTACAACTCTCTACTCTCCATATACATAAGATTTATTTCTTTTCTGCCATCATTTTTCTTTTCCTTATTTACTAGCCCCTACCCATCCTTTTCCTTTTGAATATTTTCTTCCTATTTCACACCTATCATACATTTTAGAACTCATTTACACCTTCATTTTATCATACCAGAGAAATGATACACATCTGTGTCCCATTTACTTCACTATAAAAAGGATAATTTAAAATAATTTGATAAAAAATAGTAACTAAGCAACACAAAATGGAGGTGTTTTCCTAGGAACTCTTAGTACATCAGTTACTGAGATCTTATAGTTCATGGATTCACAGAAGGAATATTAAGAATTTTACAAGCATCTGTCCCAACTATGTCTCTTTTCCCCCTCATTGTCCTTAATTTTTTATTGTGTCCAATCATACTTGATTAACAGACATGCCTACTCTAAAAAGCAGAAAAGTCTGGGGTGAAGGGCAGATGATGGGGAAATATACATGGAACTCATCAGCATGGAAAAGAGGAATATATAGGTCAAAAAGATGTAGTGAAATCACTAGTGAGTGGAACTAATTTTAATTGGATAATTACTTTAAGCCAACCAGTATGCTAGGAATTTTACATATATTTTCATTTCATTTTTGTACTTAACTATGGATAATTACTACCACTGTTGTGTTACAGGTCAAACCTCTAAGCCATCTGTCCAGATTAGGGATCTAGCAACTGATAATTAAGATGGGAAGCCAGTTTTGTCCAATTTCAAAAATCCTTGCTCTTGACCTATGTTAAACTTTCCTCTAAAGTTCTTGGTTATGACTTCCTTCTTTTCCATGCATTTATGTAGGCACCTTTCTAGCTTGAGAATCCTCTGGCAGTAATGATTTGGAAGGTCTGGACCAGCTATGGGGTACACCCAAGCTATGGAGTCTGAGGATGCAGGGGCTGAGAGCCTGGCCAGAAAGAGCACAAAGGAGCTGAACCAGTCAGGGTGGGTTGTGAAGTGAGAAGCCAAGCTTCTCAAGCTTTGGTTGCTCAAGAATTACCTGAGGAATGTTCTAGAAGTGCAGGTTCCTGATCTTTCATAAACTCATGTGTAGAATAAACTTACCCAAGCACTGAGATGGGAGTGAAAACATACAAATTACATCTCAAGAGAATTTGGTTTAAACTATAGGAAGAGAGATCAGTATTTAGTAATAAAGGAGCTTTTCTGGGTCCCAAATATTAGCTGGAATATTAAAACCAATACCACAAATCTTGTCAGTAGCTTTTTCTGCATTTCTTTTGCTCAGTGACTCCATCTCTCAGGTTTTGAGCATTACCAGGTGTTTAATAATGCTTTGGGGAAGTAAGATTCTTCAAGGTTACTTGCTGAGGGCCGATATTTTCTCCACCAGTAACATGACTGATGATATACATTTCTTATGAAGAGTAATGAATGTCAGACCAGACACGGTGTCACTTGTTATGAAAAGCATAAGACTGATCTTGAGAATACAGTATTTTATCAACATACGCAGGAATCTAAAACCTTAAAAGAGAGAAGAAGAGGAAAAGAAAGAACAGCTCCACAATTACAAAAATGCTTATATTAAAGGAATGGAAAAGGAGAAACAAAGAACTGTAATTCGAATCCTCTCTCTTCTCCTCTCCTCATCTTCTTTGTTCAACGCATCACTGGTAGATACCCAAGCACAGAACAAGAGTGGAGCCAAAAATCGTTTTTAAAGAGCTCTGCATGACGGTGGTAGAGTCAGAATCCCGGGAAAGGTCACTAAGTCTGTTCCACTGAGAGCGGGCTTCTTGAAACTTGAAACTTCCGAGAGCTATCACTTCAAGGCACAGAGACTAAGAGGATTAAGGTAAGTGTCCTTCTTAAGAGCCTGAAAAAACAAAGTTTAGCTTTTAGCATCACGAAGGATCGTTCATTTATATGGGTTTGAAGGAGGGGAAATATGTTAAGACTTTAGGATTGGGGGGAGGGGTACACCGTGTCCTGAAAAGGCAAATCATCCCGTGCAAAAGAGGGAACATTGCTTCAAGATTACCCACTGTTTACAAAGAAATAGATTGTAATTGAGATTTACTCAAATGGGACAAAGAAGGCCCAGGCAGGGAAACCTCATTAAGCTTAATTTACTGAGCGTGGTTTTGTGATTGGATCAAGCAGTGGACACTCCCTGCGTGCTATGTAAGAAGAGTGCTGGGGGTTGTTAAGATAATTCATGGTTAAGTCAGTATTGCAAGGTGAACTCGTTCATCTTCCAGGCAAAGCTAACTTCTTTCAATAATTTCAGAAATATCTGATTGTACGGTCATAATGGAGTGAGTGATTTAAATGCTGCCTAAATTTTAGTCCCTGAAGAAGTTGGCCTAAATTAGTAATTAAAGAACATGACAAAACAAAAACTGGAGGCTGTCAACCCACTTGAAAATTCAAAGAAATCTGTAAACTTCAGGAAAGTGCACATGTATGGGAAAGTGTGCATGTACTTTACTGCACTGGATAGATACTCCTTTCATGTAAGCAAAATATAATAGATGGCCATTTGAATTACGGCTCCTCCACTCTTTTCCCCGCCCTCAAAAGAAACTAGATACAAATTGCACAAAAGGCAAGAACAGAAAGTCAGCTTTACTCCTGCTCCCCGTCATCTGTGGAAGTCTTAACTGGGATGGACTAGGAAGCCAGAATGTGGGGGATCAGCCTTTGATGTGGCCAAGGTGGACAGGAGATCTCTTCATTTCTCATTTGTTCTGAGATCACAACTGTGACAAGGCTCTCTCATGAATATGAACTGTGGGGAATGGCGTGAGCATTTGCAGGTGTGGCCAGGTGAGGTGAGGCCCGCCGGAGGAACAACAGCATCCCGAAGGCTTGAAAGTGGCTGCATTTGAAATGAGCCCCTTGTCAGACCGGAGAGATCCACCCCGAGGTGGCCGCCCTCCTTCACACTGCAGGAGGCAGAGGAGGTTCCCTGACTCAAGCAGAAGAGCTTCACAAACCTCTGTAGCCTTTCCAGGTGTCCACCTGCCCCCAAAATAACAGGATTAGTATTATAGACTGTTCATCTGATGTCAGTCAGCAAACATTGACTGGGTTCCTCTCCATAACTCCTCCATCCTCAGGTACATGTGTTAAAGTTTCTGAGCAAAGAAAGTGTACTTTTCTTAGAGCCCACTGGACATGGGAATCATTCCTCACTCCACTGGAAACATTATTAAAGTAGGCATTATTCAGGTTCAGACAGTATTATACCTTACTATAGATTGCATCTTAAAAATCAAAGACATAGGCAAATTGTCCACCACCTATTTCCTCATCCAAGTAGAAGGACAAAGACCAAAAGGCTTAGAATAGTTTTTGTGGTCACTCTCATCAGAGGGTTAATTCACCCTTTTCATTTGGTTAAAAAAAAATCTAACAGGAACATGTAGAGAGCTAGGTATGGCAGCACATGCCTCAAAACCCAGCACTTAGGAAGCTGAAGCAGGAGACATTTAAAGATAGCCTGGGCTATGTAGTGAGACACTGTCTCAAAGAAAGAAAGAAAGAGAGAGAGAGAGAGAGACAGAGAGAGAGAAAGAAAAGAAAAAGAAAGAAAGAAGGAAAGAAGGAAGGAAGGAAAAGAAGAAAAAGAAGAGGAAAAAAAGAATGTCGAGATCAAGAAATCCTTTCTAATGTTTTGAGAATGAGAGTTTGTGTCTGGAAGTCAATCCACATTAATCTTTGCCCTTAGACACTGGAGAACTTCAGAATAATAAAGACCCCCCCCCCTGCACAC
Source organism: Petromus typicus (assembly GCA_004026965.1). Taxonomy (NCBI): domain Eukaryota; kingdom Metazoa; phylum Chordata; class Mammalia; order Rodentia; family Petromuridae; genus Petromus; species Petromus typicus. Next base: position 33,765 of record PVIR01003057.1, on the reverse strand, counting down.
ACCATCTGTTTCCATTTTCTGGAATGGTGGTGAGTTAGGACCCTGGCTCTGATATAACTTCCCCAGAGTTGACCAGATGCCTGTCAGTGCTGTTGGCAGATTGCTTAAGAAAAGCAGCAAGTTAGGGGCATGTACAGAGCTTCTTTATATAGCAAGTACCAAACCCAGATGAGATATCAAGCTTTGCAGGTGTATAGGGTGTCAGGTCAGATTTTTCCCAAACAGCCTTTGACATGGGGACTTGAGAACAAGTTGTTTATTTTGGAGGTGATTTCAGGAAACACCTGCAAGGGGGTGGGGAGGTGAGTCAGAAGACATAGGATAGCAGTCAAGAATGTATTACCTAGCAGGTTCTTGGGCTCAGGTCTGCTGGTGAGTATACAGAACTACGAAGATTCCCAAACCCACAAGTGAAGAAGCTTGGGTGCTTAAATATCAATACCCACTCTTCACCCTTTGAGTAAATGTTGCTCCCCTGGGGATGCTAACTTCTCTGGTGCATGAACCAAGCCTACTATAGCAGCTGGGAAAATATTGTCAGAGAGAAAGCCTTAGATGTTTGTGGTAAGAAGCCATAAGAATGCTAGCAGGAGTAAATGCCTAGGAAACATGAGCACAGCTAAAATACAGAGATACTGTGGATTTTCTTGTGGGCAGTGCTTTCTTCATTTCTAAGAAGTGCTGCAATTTCCAAAACAAGCAAGGAGTTTTCTATCATCCTCCATGTAATGAACAAAACAAAGATTGTCCAGAGGTCATCTTTAATCTCCTCTAGTTGTTTGATGTAAGGACTCAGAGTAGTGGAGAATTCCTCCATGATCCCCATCAAAAGATTTGAAAAATGGAGTAGTGAAACCAGAATGGGTGATGTCCCTGACCAAGGCAGTTCTGCAACATTATTATCCTTCCAAAGCAACCTTCGCTCAACGTTTCCAAGGCAGGTGAGTATTATGGGTCAATCTATCCTCTGATTGTCTAAAAAGGGGGAAAGTGAGGGCTAAAGAAAAAATACAATAGAGATTTGCATAGTTTCAAAGTATACAGGAGGACCAGGAGGTCAATGCCTCAGAGCGGGCAAAGACAGATACTCAGCTTGCCGCTATTTATTGGGTCCACAGGGAGTATCTGATTTCTCAGAGGGTGATGATAATCCTAAATTCACAAGGATCTTATACTGAAGGAAGAAGTATCAGATGTCCGAGTGAGCTTCAGAATCCTATGACTGATGATAAGGATCTTACGCTGATGAGGATCTTAAGTTTATGAGGAGCTTATGTTGATTAGGATGGTGAGATGAGCAAAAATGTTCTTACAGCATTAGGTGGGATGAGTTAAGCTGACAAGGAATTTGTCTCTTCCCACGTGAAACTTTTCTCTTTGTATTACTACTTGGTTCTTAAAAGAACCAAGATGTCTTCAACGGATATAATCTTGCCCTTGAGCATCACAGCATCATTGGACATTTGAGGCCTCAGACATCCCTAATCATAATTTGAGTAATTTGAAAACTTAATCTCTATTTATGGGAGAAATAATCTCAATTATCACAACACATATATCTGTGATGATTTAAAGGATGGTTTAGCACATATTTTCTTCCCTTGTTCTTACTAATAGGCACAGTGGGCTCCTCCATTCCATTGACCTGGAACTGGGGTATGCGAATATGGTGATGAATGAAGGATTGGTAGACATGAGACCAGCAGAAGCCAGATGCTTCTTTGACAGTTTTAGCCTGGATTTTATTTTTCTGCTGTTCACCAGAGGAAGAACGTATGCGTGGCCTTTGGTCAAAGGAGACTATGTAAAGCGGAACTGAACTGCTCCACATAATCAAGTTGCTGACAACTCATATGTCAATGGGTAACAAATACATTTTTGATAGTTTTAGTCAAGGTCTGGAGGTAGTTTTGTGTGCAGCATTATTGTATTAATGTTGACCAACATGTAACTTTATTATGTAAAGTAGCATCCTTTTTCACTCACATTTTAATGGAGGAAGAAGCTGTCTTAATGTAAAACTCTTTCTCCTAGTAGTCAAATTTTCAAAAATAGCAAGAAGTGCATGGAAGAAAATATATTCTTTCTTCCTACATTTTCTTCTCACTTCAGCCCCGATGTATATTATCTGTGAGAACTGGCCTGTCACTCTGCTCTGCTTTCTTGCTGGATTGGTGCTAATTAACAGCCATTTCAATGTCATTCTCCTTTGCTGATGTCTTTTGATGTGAACTTTTTCATCAAGTTCCATCTCCTTGTAGTTCTAACCTTATGGCTTCTTCCTCTGCCACAGTTTAATTTGCAATCAAGATTACAAACTAATGAAATAACACAAGGCTTGTTTTAATAGGGTGATTTGCTTGTTTGTTTTTAAAATTATAACAATTTGCCCTTTTGCCAAATTCATATGGTTTTTTTTCCTTTTTATGAGAACTACATCTTCACTATCACAATTTGAAATGAGACGCCTCCTGGACTTGTTGCATACAATTAAATCACAACAAAAGGAAGCTGAGGCCATTTCACTTTTCATACGGCTGTAATTATTCTTTAACTATTGGAGTACGACATCCCTTAGGAGCTAATTATCGAAAAGCTCTCATCACACATAGGAAACACACAAACAAATCCTTCAAACACAAAGTAAATGTTCAACATTAAAGAGCAGCATCCAGGAAGTCATACCAATCAGCTGGTCCAGCTAATTACTAATCTGATTTTTGGAGTGGTTGCATTAGATAATTACGATGCCTATTCAAAACATGAAAAGCAAAGCCTTGGACTGACTTTAATAAAGATCTAGCTGCAAGAAAAAAACGTACTAAGAACCATAACATAAAATTTGCATTGCAGCAGAACCTGGGAGAAGTGAGATAGACACTTTTAAATAGAATACATTTCATTTATCGCATGATATATATACATATATATTTTTTAATACACCTTATTGTGTATGTGACATTGAAAGGCTAAGGGAGGTATTATATTGATATAAGCCAGGCAGTTCTGCTTTAACCCAATTTATGTACTTAGAATTTGTATTATAAAATGCTTTTTTGAATTAAATAAGATCTATATTGATACATGTAGCATATTAAATAGGGGGGTATAGATCATATTCTAAAGGAATTAAAGTCAAAATTATATACATGATAGACTGTCCTCATTTTCAAATTTTTTTTATCAATAAACTCAATTTCCTCTTACCTTTAAATGGTTAAACTTCCATTCATTGTTGGTGGAAATACAGATTGGCACAACTTTTTCAGAGAATGATAAATCAGTCACTACCAAAATAATAAAATGCACACCCTTTGACTTAGCCATTTACTTTGTAGAGTTCTTATCTTTCAGGGAGGTTTGCATTATATTACTGTTCGAAAGTATGTATCAGCTTGTTCACTATAACATGGGAAAAATGAAAATAATAAATAAATAATCTAATTGCCAAGTAATTGGAGGCTGTTCTAAGACAAATCTATATAATAGGATATGAGACAACTACTGATTGCAGGGAGAGAGACAGACAGAGAGAGAGAGAGAGAGAGAGAGAGAGAGAAAATATTCTTTGTTATGCAGATGTCCAAGATATATGAAGTACAAAAATATAAGGTATGGTCTTATTTTTGTAATCTAAACAAGTTGTTCACATAAATGTATATATAAGTATGCTCCATAGAAATATATATGTATGCATATACAGATGTACATGGCTTTATAATGGAAATATTTTGCAAGAAATGTGTTGTTCGGTGATTTTTTGTCATTGTGTAAATGTCATAGATTGTACTTATATAAACTTACTATTCACGTAAGGTATATGGTATAGCCTATTGCTCCTAGGCTACAAACATATATAGTGTGTTACAATATTAAATGCAGGAGGCAATGGTAACACAATGGTATGGATCTGTGTCCAAATCTATCCTAATAGATTTGTTTAAATCAACTTCTCTGCAAACATATGAGTACTACATTGCTCAGGACATCACTGGATGCTACAAGTTTTTTAGGTCCACTATAAATCTTCTAAAAATTAAAAAATAACTTTATTAGTACATCTTTGTAGTACATAATTATTACATTCATCATAGAGAACTGGTGCATAACATTTCTTCATTCTTTTTACATCCCCATTCTCCTGCCCCTCTCTGGTTCTCTTTCCATTATACCTTAGGGGATCACCATCATGTATGCTGCCCATTTTGATTGAAAACATTTGTGATGTGGTGTATGACTATATGTTTGAGCTCAGTTGGATATCTCTAGATGAAAGATAGACTTTGTTTTTAGAAGGGCACATAAGTTATTAGTTAATCTTCAGGGCAGTGGTGCCAATGGACCGTGGGTGGTTATAAACAATACTTGAGCAAACAAGCTGGTTGTTTAGTGCAGTGCTAGAGGTGGCTCTGAGGTTCCGTTGGTTCACCCCACCCTAACAGTCTAACTCAGTCTCCATGGCTTCATAAATCACACACATGTTAGTGGCTCCAAAGAGTGTGTCTCCAGCCCCAGCCTTGCCCCCGCTGCCATCTTTGCATTCTCTCTGCCACTAACATTCTCACCTGGACATTACAGCAAGGATGACTTACCATGTAGGACACTGGTACCTATCCCATGGAGGACCTGGCTCCACAAAACCCTTTGCTACTGTCCCACCCTCAGCTGTCTACGTGGGACATGGTACTAATTCTTTCCCCATATGTCTTTTTCACTTTCTTTTTGCCACATGTCTGTGGGCTGTAGCCCTACAGGAAGGTAGAGGCACAAGAGGGAAGGAGCCTGGGTCCATGCTGTACCATGTGGAAAAACCCTCATCAAACAAAAACCGCTGCAGTAGCTTATTACAGGTGACAAGCCATGGAAATGTAGGGACTAATGTTATAGTAGCTAGTGTCATTCTAATTAGTATTTCTAATAGCCATCTAAAATTTCCTCAAAACAGAAACTTAAGGTTTCCTCTTCTATCCTTCTTTCTTCCCATCCTTATCTCAGAAAATGGTACCTCCATCTACCAATTTTTCAAGTCACACACTTTCTCATCATCATTGACACCTCTTTCTGTCACACTGAGCATCTAGTTGATCAGAAGATCCCTTAAAATGCATCCCAAACATGGTCATTTGGTTGGTTTCACAACTGACTATTTGATATTATCACCTTGGATCCTCAGACCTAGTATACCTTTTTTCTTTTCTTTTTCTATCTTTTCTTTTTTCTTTTCTTCAGTACTAGCAAATGAACCCAGGACCTTTACACTGAGCTACATTCTCTGTCCTGCTTTCCTTGCTTTTTTATCTTAAGGTAGGATCTCACTAAGTTGCTAGATTGCCCAGGCTTTGCCCAAACGTTCAGTCTTTCTGTTTCAGACTCCCAGAATTCTAAGACTTTAACATCACTACCCTCAGCAGTAGCCTTTTTTCTTGTTTTCCTTTTTTAAAAAAGCAAAACATGAGGCCGGGGATATAGCTCAGTGGTTCTGGCACCTGTCTTGCAAGCGCAAGGGGCTTGGTTGATTTTCTGGAAAGCATATACAATGCTGGGTGTGGAGACTCACACCCAGCAGCAATCAGTAGCACATACTACAGTGCCGGGCGTGGTGGCTCATGCCAATAATCCCAGCACTCGGGAGGCAGAGGCAGGAGGATTGCTGTGATGTGAGTTGGAGGCTGAGCTCAGGGCCAGCCTGAACCACAAAGCAAGACCCTGTCTCAAACAAACAAACAAACAAACAAAATAAAACAAAACGAAAAAGCAAAAACAAAAAAAGGAAAAGTTGTACTGATGCATTTTAGATATACATAATGATCACATTCATAGCAGCTTTGATTCAACCCTTTCCTCTTCCTATTTTTTATATCAACATTAGTGAGATCTTTTCAACAAGCAGATTATGTCTCTTCTTTCGACAAAATGCATGCAACAGTTTCCTATAATGTCTAAAATGAAATCCAAGTTTTAAAATCCTAGTTCAAGAGTTTGCATGGTCTGCTGCACAACTCATTTCCAAATTCATCTTCCACATCTCTTTCTCCTTGCACTGTACCCTGCTGTTTGTCTCACACATGGGAAGCAAACTCCCTCCTTGCGTCATGTACTCATCCCAGGTCTTGGTTCACTCTTTCACTTAATTCCTGCAAAGCTCTCCATGAACTCCTCTCTAAAGTAGTGACCCTCCTCGTGCCAGTGTTCTCTACCTGATATCTATTTTTTTGGTTTTTAATTGTCATATAAAATATACTTCCTGGAGTCACAGGAACCTGTCTTGGTCATTCAGTACCCACCATGGTGCCTCACACATTGAAAACATCCAGTAAATGTTTGTTAAACATTGACTTCTTTTCCTAAATCACCTTTCAGAATTCTTCCTTTCTTTTATTTTTTAAAATTTTTAAATTTTACTTTATTTATTTATTTATTTATTTATTTATTTATTTATTGAGACGAGGTCTTGCTTTGTAGTTCAGGCTGGCCTTGAGCTCACTATGTATCCCAGGCAAGCCTGGAACTCACAGCAATCCTCCTGCCTCTGCCTCCTGAGTGCTGGGATTGCAGACATGAGCCACCCTATGTAGCATTGTGGTATATGGTTATGGGGATCAAACTTGGGACCTTGCGCTTGCCAGGCTGATGCCAAAACCACTGAGTTAAGTCCCTCACCCTGGAATTCTGACCTAATGGGGACTTTCATCTTGAAACATTCATTTAGGAAAAGACTCAGGTAGGCACATATAATGCAGGTCCACAGAGTTCCTTGCAAAGTCTGCAGACATTTTTCTGTTTATTTTTTCTGACATTCGGGTTTACCCAGGAGAACTCAAAGGCTCCCAGAGTGTCATCTTATTTTAGACAATCTGATTTTCCTGTATGAATGTGTATAATTTTTTGAGTCAAGGTATGGGTAATTATAGTCTCTCTCCTCTATAGCTTTCCCTGAAAAATGATGAGCTGTTCTGATCTACAATCTCAGACCTTTTCAGCTCAGAACCTGCATATTCAATTATTCCATGACCATGATTTTTACTTTAGTTTGCTTTCTTCCTTAGAAACAGATCCAACCTTTAGGTAGGGACTGCATCATTATCGTCCTTACTTTCTCATTGTTTTCACTTCTGGGCTGCTGCTTAAGAGCTGCTCAAGCTTGTCTTTCACTTCACTCATTCTATTTCCATTCTTATGTTTTGCTTTTTCTTGCTTCTAGTGTAGATCTACATTCTGTTTTGGGTCTTTAATTTTCTTACAGTTCCTTGTATATTCTCTCTGCGTAAAACTCTATTGCTTACATCTGGCTTATGGTTTTCAGCTCCTTCTTCAATAGGATTATTCTCTCTTTTGTCATCTATGAGAAATGCTGAATACCATCCTCATGTTCTTTTGTTTCCTGAATTAAGTCCTTTTCAAAAGGCTACTCTTTCTTTGTGACCTCAGAATGACTGTTCTATTGTGCTTCCTCTTTGTTTACTCTTTCTGATGAAGAAGAGTCCTATCTACATCAGCTTTGCCATCAGAAAAGCTGCCTCAGACAGGCAGTGTTCATGGTAAGGAGGAACGGGTGTCTGGGTTTTGAGAGGGTACAGAGCTTGACTTTGGGAATACTGGAAAAGTGTAGGGAAAGGTGAATGATGTGCCTGATTACATTGCTTTACTCAGGTGGTGTAACACAAACAGGCCCCTGAGGATGTTTCTCAGTCCAATTCCATCAATTTTGGAAGAAGTGGATTCCTAGCTTTAATTTATAAAGAATTTAACCTTTGTTTTTCACCATGCCGTGTGTCAAATATGTCTTTTTGCAGTTTCTCATTATTCAAAATTTATTTCTTAGATGAATCTGGCTCTTATTTCAAAGATTGATGGCTGGAATATATTTATTTTCTATGGTAGATGATGGACCTTACCAAAGACTCTAATTATTGCAAATTACCAGAGTGTAAACATTACTGTAAATTAGAAGCCTTGTAAAAATGGATATTGATTTCAATTAGCAGTCTCTTTCACCTCTTGATTTTCAAAGGCCTGAAACTACACAACTAAGATATCACTGGCATTGCAAAGCCAATGTTTCCTTCTAAACCGTGTCTAGTTCTTTAACAACCTGGATGGAAATTTCCACATGGTTATAACTTTGTATCTTTAATTAAGTTCTCTGTCTACTGTCCCACTGACATGCACTGAATACCTGCCATGTGCTTGAAGCTAGAAGTAAGCAAATGATCCCTACACTTTCCCTACACTCATCTATCCTTTGGTATCCATGGGAATTAGTACTGTAGGACTTGAGAGCTACCAAAATCTAGACATGCTCAAGTCTCTTTTATAAAATACATAGAGTAGGAAAATGAATACACCTGGAGAATATGATATTAAGTAGAATAAATTAAGCACACAGATTTAAACTCCCTATGGTATCAAAGTACAGTACAAACAAAGAGAAAAAGAGTGGATGGCTAAGAAGAAATAAGGGAATAGATCTCCTGCAGATGGAAAGGGATCCAGGGGACTAAGAGTGAAAGGAAATAAGATATAAGATGTTCCATAAACTGGTACCAAATAATGGTCATAAATGTAGACATAATATGTCATAAGCTCAAACTAAGAATAATAATAACAAAGAAAAAATAGGGAAAGGAGATTTAGAGATGGTGAGAGGGGCATCAGGGATTTAAAGAGAGAAAAAAGCTGTATTATATGCACGTACCTAGTCCCCAAGATGAATGTAAACTTCATGTACTGCAAACATGTACACTACCAGTGAAAGAAAAAAAAACCCTGCATACTATTTATACATAACCTATGTAGTCCTTGTGTAGGCTTTAAATCATCTCTATTTATACAACCTAATTCAATGTAAATGCTGTGTAAACAGTTGCTACACTGTTTGAGGGATAATGACAAGGAAAGAAAGTCTGGATGTGTTCAGTACCATCCCAATGATTTGAGTATTTTCAGCCCTAGGTTGGTTGAAGTTGTGGATGCAGAATGTTGGTACAGAAGGCATAGAGTTCTGTGGTCATGCACAGAAGTACTGAAGTCATCATTCACCAAAATGATTCAACAAAAATTATCCAACTAAAGTACAAATTGACCCATGTCAAACCTTTGTTTAATGCTGATCTCTGGTTCCCCCATACCTATCAAATTATCTCCAACTATAGCAAGCCTCACGAATCCATCATGGTTTGGTCCAACCTCACCCTTTGCCTTATCTCAAGTCCTCTTGATGCCTTTATGAGGTGACTGCAAGTCCTTACATATTGTCAAGCTGTTTCTGTATATATTATAGCCTCGACCTGAAATTTCCCTCCCTTTTGCACACAGAAACATACATACATACATACATACATACATACATACATACACACCACTACCACCACCAAACATAGCTTGACTTGTCCAAATAATGCTAATAATTGAATACAAACTACTTTTATTTTTCTAAGGAACCCTCCCACCTCTCTGTAGTCAAGACATTGCTTGTTGTTTCTAGTCTCTAGCACTAAAACTATAACTCTTGGCCACACTCCAAATTAATTCACTTTCTCTGGATATTTTCTAGATAATCTTCAGGGATCAACTGATAGGCTCACCATCTTCAAGTTCCCAAAGCATAAGGATCACTTGTAGTAACTCATGTCTTATTCATTTCAGCAATAAACAATCCCTGGTATGCTTGGAGTAGCCCTGGTTTTAGTACTGTAAGTCCCATGTGTTGAGGAATTGCCAAGGCAAATAAGGATAGTTGGTTACTCTTCCTCCTCTTTAGATCCTAAGTTCATCAAGGGCAAGGACTAAGCACAAGATCGGCACATTATACATGTGAACTATATGTAATAAAACAGGAGAAGAGAGAAGAATATGAAAGTGATTACACTGGTATATGCAGGGAGGAAAGTATCCATTTGGTTCGTGGTCATGAAGTGTTTTCTATATCAAAAAATATCCAAGGTTAGAAATATTCCCAAATAAAGTTAGTAAAATTCCTACTGTAAATTAGCAAACACCAGAAAGACTTAGTCATGTAATAAGCTCTTCTTAATCACCTATTGTGTGTTGGTTAGGGTGTGAATGTTTAGTATTAGGAGTAACAGGACAAATCAGATATTGATTTCTTCCAAAGAAGTCCATAGTTTAATGATAGAGATCATCATGCGCCTAGGCCATCAGGCTGTGCTCCTTTCTATAGATCCCACTCCTAGCCCATGGGGTCACTGGCAGAACTTGGCTCCTTGACATGGTATAGCTGAGGCTCCTCTTTATTATCAGCTGTTGGTGAGATCACTGTCCACTTCTAGGGATCATTCTCAGTTCCTTACCCCATGCTCCTTGCCCTTTGTACCCTTCTGCAACATGGTACATGCTTCTTCCAGCTAACAAGAAGATCTCTCTGCTGTCAGGAGGGACTCACCCCCTCTTGTTAACATCTCATCTAACTCACTCAGGCCCTCCCCGTGCAACTCTCTACTGACTACAAGTCAACTGAGAACAGGTTAGTTCCCAACCTTATTCACAAGTGCCTCTTACACACAAGTGAGGGGAAAGTTATATATGAGTATGCTTCAGGAAGCAGGAAATTTGGGAGCTAAAGGAGAATTTAACTTGCCACAAAACAGATTTGCAGGACGTTAGAATGGTGTTGTGAAAATGTCAGAGGGTAGAAGCTCCACCAAAGAGATATGGAGTTTGGGGACCAAAGATTTTTTAGTTGAATAGAAAGCACAATGATAACAGAAGAAGATGATGTTGTCTATTAGAACTCTGAGAACATGAAAACATTGTTTCACTGGTATGTTAAAACGGAGACATTTTACAGCATGGACGGCACCTTGGTAGTCTGAATTCTGATCAAGCAGTAGTGGTTACTAGGAAGGTGTGGAGCTGTTTCCGGCAGCAGTGCTGTGATCTATTCACAATGTCTGTTAAGTGCTGACAGTGGGGAGTTGTAGCACTGGCCACTTAAGAAAATAGCTCCCCTTGTTCCTCTGGAAAAGAAAATAACAAGTCTGTTTTCCAGGATTCTGTGGTTTAATCTACCATCTTACAGTGCAGATCAAAATAGCAAACATTAATAAGATTTTTCAAGCCTTTACCAAATGTCAGGAGGTAGAATAAAATACAAATAAATTAATCCACTGGGAGTCTTTTCTATTTGTTCCATGTTCCCAGTAAAAATAGAGCCCCCAAACTTGGGAATTTCTAACAATCTCATGTAAACACAAGAAACCAGATCTGCTCAGCAAAGAATGCAAGTAGATTCGCTTTGTATTCTCACAGTGTATGCCAAGGTTGCATGGCAAAGTGTGTGAGCTGGTGACAAGAGTATTCATCTTCTCGTGCAAGGTCTGAGTCCCAGAGAGAAGTAAATACTAGACCATTACTGTGAGGATGGTGCCATGGTGGTACAGAACACAGGTGTCTACCATCTCTATTGCTTGGATTACCCCTCTGCCTCCTACATGCTATGGGGGCAGCTATGTGTCCTCTGTCTCCAAGTCAAGGGAAAAAACCCAGTAGCGTTCATAGACATTGCTTCTTCTATGCTCCAATATCTGGGCTGTTGTTACTATTTAGAGAGAATGTTTGAAAACTCAGTTTGATTTTTTGCTTTGTCTTTCATTGAGTATAGGAGTGTAGATGACTGCGTGGCCCTCCACTTCCCTTCCACCACAGGAAGGAGAGTACCTCCTTCTGCCACTGAGATGGAGTTGGCCGCATTGCCAGCCATGGATGTCAGGATCCCTGGGTGGGGGGAGGTTAGTGTGTATGACAGCATCAGAGGTTGAAGTTAGGTGATCAGGTTTTCCCTACTGCCATGAAAAGAGTTTGTACAGATTGGCCCCTAGGCTTGAACCTAATCTGTAGCCGGGACTCAAACTCACTGGAGCCCATTTGGCATTAAGAAAATGGCCCAGCTTTCAGATATGTGAGAAGAAATGACACTGGGCTTTGGGGTGAGGGGTTTGTTACGGACATGGTGGTGACAGTGCTGAAGTAGGCGTGAGGCCTTGCACTGCTCACTTTCTTGGTACCTCAGTTTCCACATACAGCTGAGAGAGGCAGTAGCAATATTTTCTCCTTTGGGCTCTTGTGAGCATCAAGAAAGCAGTTGTGGATTTATCCTAGAGACTGGTACAGAATAAGTGACTGACAAGCACTTGTGGTCATCATTGTTGAAAGCCTGGACTCTGGATCCAGTTCTTTTTGGATTCAAGTCCTCACTGTGGCATTAAAGCATTTGCTATGGGTTGATGCACACAGTCAAGTGTGGGAGTAACTCTGAAGCCAAGGTCACACCTGCCCTAGCAGGAGAACCTAGACCTGGACCTCTCTGTTTGGTTATTTATGACGCTGCCACTGTCAGTAGGGTCTTAGCGTGCATGAGGAGTCATGTTCAGAACACAGACCTTCATGGTCTCTAACCCAAAAGTGGCAGGCAAGGTAGGAAGGCTATGAGACACGAGAGGGGTGTTGGGGGTGCCAGAGGTGAGCAGCGGTCCTCAGGAGGGCACGGATCTGAGGCTCCCTCCACAATCAGTTTGAGCAGGAGGCTGCCAAGCTGCTTTCTCTGAGACTGCCGAGTGAGCTGGGATGGGGTGGGTGTGTGAAGACCGCTAAAGTTTGTCTCTGAGGAAGTGCAGGACTCAGCACCAGCCTCACAAGGGACAGGGGTGTGGGGCCTGGAGATAGAGCTGAGAAATCAGTCAATCAAAGCAAGGGTCCCTGAAAGAGAGCTCGGATGGTGAGTACAGGCTGAGTGTGTGAGTAACCTCAAGACTGGGCACTCAGACTTAGAAGATGCACGATGTAGCAAGTGAGAGCTTGGATAACATGTGTTTGCCTTGAGTGCAAGCTCTGACTCCAGAACTTAATGGCTGTGTGATGCTGGGCAAGTTATGGAGCATCTCTGCACTTTTTTTCCCAAGAGATGTTAGGTAAAGAAGGATGTAATATAATTCGTCTTAACATATCCTCCTAAGAATTAAAAGCATAAAATAGGTAACATAGAATGGACTATAGTCATGTCCATTATCACTACTGATATTATGGGCTCAAAAACCCATAACAGAATCCCTTGGTCCAGATATATTTTATAATTCAGAGTTGTTCGGCTTTTAGAAAAGCAATGTGGTACACGTATCATTTATATATAAAATCCCAGCAGGATAGGAGACTGCATTCTTTACCCAAATACATGAATATTGATGCAGTGAAATGTATGAATATTTAGATCAAATAAAAACTATAAATAGCTTTATGTCAGTTTAGGTCAGGTTTCGTAACCAAAAAAACAAAACAAAAAAAATCAAAACAAAGAAACCAATAAAAGCATAAATGAAACACTTAGAAATTCTGAAGCATTCCCCAATGGCGAATGTATACAGTGTGCTGTTTTATTCCTGGCTGTGAGTAAAGATTGCATGGAATTGTGTCTGGCCAGGAACAAGAGGTGAGACAGTCTTCCAGCTGACCAAGCCAGCTGGTCAGGAAAGGCTGGGTGCAGGAGGCAGATGTGAGCCTGACTCCAGGTTGACAAGGCCTCAACAACAAGACTCAGGCAGCAGTACGAAATGGTGATGACGGGCAGGAAAAGGAGCCCAAGAGGGACTGAGAAGCGACTGTCAAGTTGTAAGCTGTCACTGTGTTATAAAGCGCTCTGAATGCCAGGACAAAAATAATAGTTTTGTACAGAATGAGAGAGGCCAGTTATATTAGGAGTAAAGTCAGCATCTTGGGCAAGTTCTTCTGGACTGGCCCTTGGGAAAGAGATGGTCTAGAGTTCTGTGTCCATTAAACTGGACCGGAGCCCTGCTCTGGGATACCCTGTATTTCACCTCTGAAATCTTCCTCAGAAAGGCCACCTCCCGAGACATCATCACCTGCACAGATCCTTCTCAGTGCCCTGACTCACCCCTCCTCAGCATTCACAGATAGCCAGGGACAGTGTCACTGAAGACATTGGCAGATCTCTGTCCAGGAACTTCTTCCTGGTGCTGATGTGCCCTGGGTGTGAGCACAGAGTAAGCTGGAAATGCAAAGTGATAAGGCCCTTAGAAGCAACTCTGGCCCGATGATGGACAAATATCTCAGTTTCTTTAAGCCTGTGTTTAGGATGACACACAGGCCTACTCTCTGCTCTTTTTTAGCATTTCCCAGGGAGAATGGATCCCAGATCATCTTCCAACGCAGCCATGTTGGCTGTCTGCTCTTTTTATCTCACTCTTTGCCCTGCATCCATGCGTCTTGGAACCAACGCTGCCACATGTAGTTGCCCTTGAGTCTTTGACTCAGTGTTCAGTTCTAGGGAACATAGACTGAGTCACCTTGGTTGCATGGGTGGCCTCTTCCTTAAATAAACCAGTCCATGCCTTTTTTCCTGGTTTCCTCAAGGAGATACCAAGCTCCTTGCATCAACTTTAAATTTAACCACTAATGCTCGTGGTGCTGTATGGGAGGCACACATTCCATTCATGTTCTAGGGACTGACTGAGAAATTGGGTAAGGTCCAGTTATTTGCAAGAGCCACAGCTCACCAATGACTTTAAGAGTTATCTGGCTTCAGAGACATTGTTGACTCTGCCACTTAGTAGCTTCAAAATCTAGAGCAAGTCCTATATTGTACATTAAGTTTTGATCTATATGTTTATAAATTGAGGAAAATCATATTTATTCCATAGATTCATTGTGTATATGAAGTGAAAATTGAATACATGTGAGATAGCCACCTTATTTCATGGTTCTTCGGGTTAGTCATGTACTTACACCCAGTATTTCCCCAAATATCCTAATTTCTCTCCCTTTCTGTCCATAACCAATTCCCCACAGTCCTCATATTGAGTAGCTCTTACCTATTAATTGAAATGAGGGCAAAGCCATGTACATCAGCCAGTGTTCACTAGGAAAAAAGATCATATATATATATATATATGTATACACACACACACACCTTATAAAGATATATATATATATATAGTACATATATATTTATAATGTATATATAACTTTATAAGGTTTATATATATCTTTGTAAGGTGTATATATATATTTATAAGGTATATATATATTTATAAGGTATATATATCTTTATAAGGTGTATATATATATCTTTATAAGGTATATATTTATAAGGTATATATATTTATAAGGTATATATTTATATCTTTATAAGGTATATATATGTCTTTATGAGGTATATATTTATAAGGTGTATATATATATATCTTTATAAGGTATATATTTATAAGGTATATATATATCTTTATAAGGTATATATATATCTTTTTAAGGTAGGCTTACCTCAGTTAACAGCAGAATCAGGGGTGGAAGAGTGTAAAATGGTTGTCTGCATGCTGGATCCTCAGGATCCAGTCACAGGTCAAGGGCCTGGGGTTTCCTGTAGTGTCCTGTGCAAGTTCACATCAGAAGGCTGAAGGATCTTTACTGAAAGGTGAAGGGTCTTGTCCGGGGGCTGAATGTTCTGCATTGGGAGAACAAAGAGTCTGTACTGGATGTCAAAGTCAAGGTGAAAACTGAAGCTCCTCCAAAGAAAGAGCAGTGAGATTTCATTCTTCTCCTTTTTATTTATTTCATACTCTGTTCTTTCTATTCATGCTACAAGCTTATTGGTTGGTGGCACTTGCACCCAGGGTGTATTTGCCATCTGCAGTAAACCCATTCAGTGACACTCAGAACTGTGCTAATTCCATGTTCCTTACTCAAGTCGACAGAACAGTTAATCATGCCATGTGCATATGATCTTCTACTTTCCATCTTCTAAGTAGAAAATCTCCACTGTTACATTAAGATCACCAATATTTTTTCATCATTAGTCCTCTAGTATATACACATGTACACATACACGCACAGGTAAGCAGTCTTACTTTTTACTGTGTAGTTTTTCAGCTCTGTTTCTGACTCCTACAATTGTCATGAGCATTTGTTCCCCACATTTAACTGAGAAAACACATATGGCAACTTAAGGTAGAAATATTCCAAAGGTTGCTTATTAGAATTAGCTCTTTTCACTATGTTTACACCATCAGACATTTCCTAGGACATCATAGCACATGTTAGCCTGGCTAGAATATTGTATATTTGGAATAATTCAAGAGAAGTTCACACGCAGGTGGTTTAAAATCATACTTTGGAGCAAACAACCTTAAAGCAAGTGCCAAATCAAGCAACATGTCATACTTATGTAGTATGTACATGTGCATGTGTATAGCATGTAGCTTGACTCTTTGAGTACATTCTTAAGGAGGGTGTGGAGATAGAGATAATTTTGATAGAACAGAGTCAAGATCTTAGTTTCTACTTCTTGAGGCCCAAGAGAGAGCTTGACCATGCTGAACATCAGTTTCCTCTGAGTCTCAACATCCCTTCCTGTAGGAGGAAGTAAAAGTATATGCTTTCTTTGGGTTCAATTATAAAGGTTTGGGGCTTAGAAAGTTAAATGAAAGGAAAATATGAATGCAGAAAAAAATGCACCACGTGGTTGCATATTTTTCTTTTTAAAACATCCACTTGAAAAGCCATTTGTTAAAAGATGTTCGTGCTACTACCCTGTGGTGTTTTCTTTATGAACTGGGATAAAGAGGAGGAATTTATTTGAAAGTCAATGGACTACAGTATTTATGGGTCTACTGTATGTGCTGGTTTAAATTTGACATTTTGAATGAGGTAGAAACAAACGCATCAGAATTTGACCATGGATACATTCATATGTCAGTTTAATGCTCCAGCTGTTTAATCAAAATATGAATAAAAGGTCTAAAGCTCAACAAGCAAAAATATCATAGTTGTGGGATTCGGCGTTTGCTTCCCCATTGTCAGCCAATTACTGTGTAATTTTTCCCTGTGACTGAATAGCTAACTGTTGGCAAATAATGAAAAGGCAATTACAGCCACGCTTTGTTCCTATTACTCCCTTCATTTTATTCTGGCTATAATTATTGTCAGAGCTGGAGGTTTACTGTACCATGGAAGCAGCACCAGGAAAGAAAATGGAATGGGCTGGTGCATGGAAAATTGCAAATGTCACAGCTACCTTCATCGGCACTGTTGGACTTCTGAGATTAAAAAATCAGAGGAGAAAGCTCTCCGTGTGGGTTTTACAAATGCTCTACCTCAAGCTGTCATGGTGACTGGGGACGCAGGGACGAGGGTGAGGGTAGGGGCAGGCAGGAAAGCAGGCATGATGTTTGTTCTTCTTTCATGTGTTCGATTCCCAAAGGGCCGGGCATTTTCACCACAGCCTGCCTGAGCTCTTCCTTCAGCCTTTGCTCCTCATTAACGGTCTGCATGCTGTTTCCTAATGGGGAGTGGCATATAAATGATGCGTTTTATGGGGTTTGATCTTTCTTCAGAGAGGAAATATGCCACATATGGACAGATGTCAGAAAAGGAAAATGACAATTGTGCCCTCTTTGTGCAGTTGCGTGGACCTATTTTTAGAAGTTGACTTTTACTGACCACATGTAACATGTCTTCCTTTATTTAAAAAAACTTTATGTTTATTCACTAGAAATTGTAAGATAAGACCAAAAAGATAAATACACTGCTGCTAGTTATGTCTTTTTTTGTTAATATTTTTTGATTACTTTCTCTGTGCAAGATATTAGATGTGATCTTGAAGAATCGAAGATAATTTAGACATGATCCCTGACCATAAGAGGGTCAGTCTTGAGGAATTTTCACAACCAAATAAATGTTCTTCTTTATGGAAAACTACTTCGCATAATTAAAAGTGTGAGGAACTTTATGTTCAAAGATATGAATTAAAATGTAAGCTCTACCACTTACTTGCTATATATAAAAATGTATCAGTAAGCTACAACTGTGTAACAACTACCTTCCCAAATCTTGATTTTGGTGAAAAAGCATACAACTTAGGGATCTGAAATTCCAGTGGGGTAATCTCTCTAGGTTGGGTTTCACTGCTGCATCATAGTTGACTGGGATCACTCCAAACACTTCATCTTCTGTGGCCTCCTTGGGTTGTCCTTCTTATAACAATGTCTGAAGAGCAAGAGAACAAAGAGAAACACACAGGTAAACACACCCAGCAATCCCAAGGCTCAGCACTATGATGTCTACTAACACCATACTGGCCAAAGCAAACCAATACTGTCAGACACAAAAGCAAGGGTCAGAGGAATGCACTCTGTTTCTCAAAGGGAGGAACTTCTGAGGTATGTGACAAAGGGAATGACATAAAGTGAAAATTAGTGCAAACAGTTAAACATGTGTAAGACTCTGTATTTCAATGTATTTATCTATAAAATGATCATTCACTTTACTCACTTTAAGAACTGGTTGGGAATAGCAAAGGAAAAAAGGAAGACACTTCAACAACTATTAAGAACAATAGCTATACACCTCTATTACCATTACTATTACTTTCTACTTTTTTAACCACAATAAAAGTTATGATTTTTTTTTCCAGACCCAAACATAATTTCTATAAATTTCAAATTTCTATATATTGAGGCTTCAGGCATTTAATTTATCAGAGAAACTAAAAATAGAAAATGGAAATTACATCCTTGTAGAGTCTATTATTCTTTTTTTGTTTTATTTGTAAATAGGTCACTTCTCTAAGACCCCGATTTGATTTGAAGGCTCACAGAATCTCACAGCTATTGTTCTTGATTCCCATGGCAGATCTCCATGAGATTTCCTCTGGGTTTAAGATAGAAGAAGAAAACATTTATAGGCTAACATTAGCTCTTTTGGCAACTATTATCCATGAGTTATTTCCATAGCAAAAAGAAAACAGATTAGTAAGGGTTGAGTGGTCATAAATAAATAAGCAAGCTTATACTCAGAAGGATAGGCGTGCAGACTAGCAACATTGAAGTTGCAAGAATATTAAAGAAAAGTCAGACAAGTCCAGTTTGAATTATTGATGTATCATTTACTTACTGATTTATTTAACTTTTCAGAGTTTCTGTGTTCTTTCTTTTTGTAAATTAAAGCTACAGTATCTGATTGTGATGTTTTGTAATTATAAAGCTACTAGCATGACATCTGGTACATAATATATATTACATATATTATACAAAATATACACACACCATATACCTCCATGCATACACATGCAGACACACACACACACACACACACACACACACACACACACACACACACAGCCAGTGTCTTCTGGTGATACTAAGCAGAGAGAGACTCATATAAGAACAGTATGAAAAAGAAAAAGCTGAGTGTACTGGAAACTAAAGATGTGATTATCATATGAAATATCTCACAAAATTAATTGTATATTTTGAAAGTAATATATGGTCAAAAGTAGCATGTACCCCAGAAATATAAAAAAATTCAATGACAGAAAGTTTCAGTTTAGTATAATTAACAATATTAAGGATTGGTGGATAACAATTGACTAAGTCAATAGAGACAGAAATTTTTAGTAATAATTTTCAAAGAATAGCAAAGAAGTGCCACAATCCGATAGAGACAGGTAGAGCAAAATGCATTTTCAGTTGAGGACTTTCTGTTTGATGTAGAGGAAAATGCATTCTCACTTGAGGAACGTTGGGGATTTTTTAAAAGACATGTATGAATTAATAGACTCTTACATTAATAATAACAAACTAGAAAAATACAATAAAAGATGAGACAATACTTACGATAGAAGTAAAAATATAAGGCACGATGAATGTAAAAGATTTCTAAGAAAAATAAAAAGTAAAAACATTTGTAGAGGGCATTAAAGCAAACCTGAATTGAGAAGAGGCATACCATGTTCATGGATAGAATGGCTAAACAATATAAAGATACAAATAGTCTCAAATCTATCCACATATTCAATTCAATTTCTGTCAGTAACTGAGCAAGATTTTGCATTTCATTGCTATCTAACAGAAATAGCATCACCACTGAGGGGACTAAATACAGACAGTTTGGTCAATAGAAAAGCTGACTCATAACATGGAAAAAATGTTGGAACATAGCCTTAAACTATATATAAAAATATGAGTGCCTAATTAAATAGGTGAATTAAAGGTAGATGTATGAATAGTAAAACTGTAAAAATATAGTAAGTGAGATGAAATTTGTTGTTTCCTACAAGTAAATAATGATCACTTAGTTGAGACCCAAATAAATAAATGATGCTGGTGGTTGTAGTGTGTGTGAAAGCTTATCAATAAGTGTGTTCTAGTAGAGGAAACAAGAATCTCTAGCATATATATTGTTTTTAATAATCAGATAAATAAAAACCATAAGAATATCACTGGTGGTATTTTATACTGATAAAACTGGAGCGAAAATAGACAACCAGAAAATGTTAAATGATAGAGAAAATGGTAGGAAGCAGAAAATATTTCTCACGCATTGCTAGTGAGAGTTTGCTTTGGCAGCTATCCTCCAGAGGAGTCTGGCAGTAAGTTAAATCCACACCACTTCTAGGACACTAAGGCATTCCCATTTCTGTGTGTGCCCTCTGGAGACAGCATCCTAATGCTTGAAGGGAGACACAAGTGAAGTCTGTCGGAAAGCATTGCTTGAATTGGCACAGTTGGATATGCTATGTGTAGTCTAAGTACATATGACAATGTTCCATTCCCCTTACACTTGGAGGGATACACTGAGCTATAAAATAATTGTGTTCCTACTTAAATCACAGCCTTTTATTTAACTTGTGTGATTTTCATCAGGAACATTTCAAAGAACACAGTATATGTCTACATCTATTTTTGCAGAGGGTGTGGATCATCTAACCAAGCCAAGGATGGGAATGACTGCAATAATTTTTAATGTGATATCCCTAGGGCTATTGAACTGTGTGAAGAAAATTGTTTTGGTATTAAATAGCCAGAGACTCCAGTGCCTGCTATAATTTTGTCATTTAACAAGCCTTGCAACACCTCTCTGAGTATCTTTCTTCTACTTTACTTAAGAAGCACCTCCCCAAAGATTGTTGAGTAATGCCACAGAGTAAGCAACAGTAGCATCGTCACTCTCAATGAGCCTCTTCTATGAGCAAAAGTCTATTGTGCTATCTACTTAGTGAATCAGTTTGTTCTGTATTTTTAGTCAGTTGGCGATGTACTAGAGAGAGGAGTTTACATAACTCAGGATGAGTATCTTTTCTCCAAAGTGCTTGGAACGAAAGTGTTTCAGATTTTAGAGATTTGAGGATTTTTTACATATATGCATAGAATTTAGGTTGAACATTGATAACTCGAAAAATCCAAAATTTGAAGTGACCCAAAATATAACCTTTTGTGACTGTACTAGTCTGCTCCAACCCAGATCTACCTCTGCTTCTTTTTGCTTTATTTTTATCTTGGGAGATAACCCCTAAGATCATCTAGATTCTCCCACCAGCTGCATTTAATTTGCCTTTAATGAACATGAGGTACTATGAGAATTTTGGTGAAAAATAAGCAAGAGAAGTTGAGGTTATGACCCCTACCACTTCATTTCCTGAGCCACAATACCTAGCTGAGACTGCTCCCCTCCATGACCACAGGTAGGCCCTCCTCCAATGCTCTGTCTCATTGGCTTTGATAATATTATTCCTTCCATTTTTAAAATTTTATTGGTACATTTTATATACACGTCACGCTCACAATCAACATTAAGAATTTGTACCAGTCCATGACATGACTTAATTCTCATTTTTTGCCATTCTCCTGTTTACCTTACAACTCCCAACCCCTTACATTAAGCTTCTAAGTAGTAAAAGCCTCTTCTCATTGCTAGAATCTGGCTGATCTATTGCTCCTTCTTCATTCCTTTGAAGCTACTCACACCTTTGATATTATTCCTCTACTAGACTCTGAGTCATTCAAGTGGACTCTGTCTTGTGCTAGAATTTGGATGAATCATTCACTTATTCATTCAGCTCTGGGGGACACAGCAGTGAACACAGTGAATACAGTCCTTGTATTCATGCAGCCAAAGTGTCGTTAAGGTAGATGAACCTAAAGTAAGTAGTTGCATGATAAACATTTTAAAGAAGGAGTGTAAGTAATTTTGTGGATATGTAGTTTCCAAGTAGAAAAATGCAGCAACCTACATACACAAATAAAGTCACTCTTCATAGTTTTGTGCTGACTTGTTCAAACCAGAGAGTTTCCATCTTTCAGGTCCAAAATGAACTCAGGGAAATGACTATCCCAATTTTCTAAGAATTCTCATCTGGAACCCCTGAGAGGTGTCACATAGGTCTAGAGGTGACAAGGAGGAAGAAGAGAGGTGACACCTGCCCAAAGGGCGGAGGGGAGCCTAACTTATGCTGAAACTAGATATGCCTTGAAATTTCCCCAGTCTAAATTAGAGGCCATTAGTTTCCTCTAAACACTTCCTCTGATTTCTCCCCTGCTCCCAAGAGAATACTCCCTGTAACATGAAATAATAACATTAAATCTAAAGGTAAAAGGAAAGACATCATTACCAGATTAATACATCGTGAAAAAAATTCACATTTCTGATAGATACTTAACAGTGCATTGGTGATTAAATTAAT
Organism: Petromus typicus; assembly: GCA_004026965.1. Taxonomy (NCBI): domain Eukaryota; kingdom Metazoa; phylum Chordata; class Mammalia; order Rodentia; family Petromuridae; genus Petromus; species Petromus typicus. The sequence goes on along the minus strand of PVIR01003057.1, from coordinate 11,282 downwards.
TGTACGTGGCGAACAGAAAGATAGCTCTTCAATGCATGTTAAATATTAACAGTTTGAGATAATAGGAGTCTACACGGCTCCTCTTTGTAGCTCTCTTTGTCAATGAAATGTACTTTGGTGTAGAAGAAAGAGATAGTTTGGAATGTGATCGTCTTACTCAGTGAAGGCCGGCACGGCTCCCCACAATACCAAAGCCACCAGCAATCAGCCTAATCATAAATGACCGGAACCAAATGGATTCAGGCAACCATGCTGACTACTGAGTTAGGAAGTTTTATATATCAAGAGTCTGAATGCCAACTAAATCAAAACCTTCCAAGGCAAATCAAAGGGTCAGCAGCCCCCTCCATGCTTCTGCCAAAGGCTCTGCTACACTATTGGTTCCCAGTGCTGTCTGGATGCAGTGGCTGCTGTGTCTACGTCTGGCCTCACCTTGAGGCATCCACATATGTTCTCTTTTCCTTGGAAAGTCAACCCATCCCCTTTACCTTAAGAACATAGTGTATGTGTGCGTGGGGGGGTGGTGCTAAAGGGAAGCAAAACAAACTGACTGATTGCAAAGCCAGCTATGATGTCAGCATGAATTAATGTTTCCCATAGGCATGCTAATCAGCTCCATGACATAATAACGGCTTCTATTACACCGGTGGGACTTCAAAGTTATTCCAAAGATAACAAAGCACAACACTTGAAGCCCTAGGAAACTTCCACCATGCTTTCAGATGTTTTATAAAGTTACCAATTTTTTCACTGCTGGGGAAACAAAACAAAACCAAAAAAACCTGAAAGGAAACAGAATTTTGAATTTGGGATGAATCAGGGTTGGAAAGTGATTTCATTACAAATTCCAAATGTTCAAAGAGATAGGAGCAATTTAAAAGCTGCAAGCAGTGGTCACTGGTGAACTCGGATCAAGCAGGCAGATGGGCACACTTCCCAATTTGGAGAAAATAAAAAGCTAAGCCAGTGTGAGAGATGTTGGGATGAGCGGCAGGCACATGGAACAACCAGCTGATGAACAGTGTGGAAGAAGGGATGGAGAGCAAGATTTTTGTTTCTCTGCTCTGACCTCTGTGAGGTGATTCTCTTTGGGCTAATTATTTGTTATAACTGAGGATGAATTCTTGATCCATAAAATAGAAATAGTGATACCATCCTCCATAATGGACTTGGGGGCTAAATCAAGGAAGATAATCATAACCCTGTGTTAAATGCTCCTATGACCACTAATAGCCATAAACTTTAGGTATTATGGAACAGTATTCTATCCCTATGACACTTTTCCCAGTGCATGTGTATGCTGTTTTAAGAGAATCACAACTTCTACCCTCTTAGGTGTTCCTGACCCAATGTGCCGGGTACTGTCAGCCTAATATACAGATGATGAAACTGAGGCACAAAGATGCTCAATTCACTTGCCTGTGCTCACACAGACAGGATAGAAGATAATTGGAAGGGAATTTGGACCCACACCATCCCGCTCTGGTCTGTATTACGAGCTACTATTCTATATACATATGTCCAGGGAGGACACATACCTTCAGATGAGCACATAAAACATGCACAAAAGTACACATTTGTGCACATGTGAACACATACACACTTATACATAGCCAGAGCATGTCCTGTAATTCTCTAATCAGCCACCAAAATTACTCACTAGGTTTCTACAGTTTGATCTACCTGGGTAGAGGCCTAACAAGTCCAGAATGGCTGTGGATAAATCATTTAACCTCTCCAGAACTTGATTCTTGATCTGTGTAACAGAGAACTTCATAAAATCCACCAACATATTGTTGTGGGAGTTAAATATCTTTCTGCAAGTAATTTAGCATAGTACCTGAAATATGAGAAGTGCACAATGTGGCTGTCATTATAAACAGATAAATATTAGAAATTGAGAGAGCCTATTTCCATGTGTCCCTATCTCTGTCATTCTCTGTCTCACACACACTCACAGATACACAATCCTCGGTGGTGACTCAGGCAGGTCTGGGATAGACACTCTCAGTCGCAGATGTATTCATTGCACCTATCTGTGCTGACCTCGCAGGTTCTGAAAGGTACAGAGTGGGAGTGAGGTGAGGCCACCACAAACTCCCTGACAGCCAATGTCCCCTTGACTCTTGACTCTTCGTTGGCTCTCTGCCTCAGAAGCTCTGGCCCCTGGCATGTGAGCAGTTCCCAGGGGCGAAGAGCAGCCTCCTCATTCCTACTTCAAGGTAAGGACCTAGACATCCCCAGAGACTCTCCAGAACAAGGTGGAGGGATAACCACACATACTTCTGTAGGCTTTCTGCTTCTTTCCAAGTCCATCTACTCAGCTGGCCTCTTCTCAGGCCTCTCTTTTTATTTGCGGAGGAACAATGGACATGAGGCACTTTACTTCCCTTTAATGCTCTGCATGATAAAATGTGCAGCCCAAAGGAATAATGAACCAAGGCAGCCAGTGTCTGCTGTGCCTAGTGTTTAGGAAACTCACCATTCACGGCTGCACTTGGGGCCTATGGGGGGGCCCATTCTCTGGGCCTACAGTCAAGCCAAAAATGTAGCTATGGAGAACGTAAGGAATAGAGGGTCAGGAGGCCAGGAGGTCAGGTGAAAGAAAATGAAGGGACAAGGGAAGAGAAAACTGAAGAAGAAGAGGCAGAGGTGGAAAAGTAGCCTCTGAGGAGACAAAGCCAAGAGGCAGAAAAAGTATGGCGTGTTTGGGGAGCTGTGAGAAGAGGTGGGTAGGAAAACCACACATACTTTCAACAGAAAGTACAACAGTGACAATTCAAGGCCTTGGGTATTATTCATTTAGCTGAGCTTATTTGAGGCAATTTCATTGAAAGAAACCCACCATGTTATAATTCTGCCTCAGAATTTGCGAGTAAAGAATCCCAACTATTTAATTTTCTTTGTACTTCTGCCAATTTCAGAAAGTATTTATGAAATATTTTCATTGAATCACTACTTTCTTCTAACTTTTTGTGAAGAAGGAGAAAATAAGGCTAATTTTTTTTAAAAAAAAATCAACTCTAACTTACCTAAGTTTACTGGCAATCAGTTTTTCTGGAGTTGAAAATGAGCTGGATGTGACATTTTGTAGATTCATCCTATTGAAATTTAAGCACTGTGTCTACCTGAAGTCCCACAGACACATGGCCTCTATCCTTGAGGTGTACTCAGTCTTGAGTAGGAAGGAAATATACCACAGATTAGTGAGCACGATACTAGATACATCTGGCAACCAACTAGCATCTTCTTGGCTGGCCTTGGATTCCACCAGGGCTGGATGGACTGGCAAGTGTCAACTTCATTTCAACCTGAATTTCACACAGCTTCACTTCCTGCCCTTCACTGAAGCAGTTTCCAAGAGTTGGTGTGCTATAGGCACCTGCACAACTAGGTGATGCAGGAGAATTGCATCTTAGGGAAACATTCACCCCTCAGTTGATGCCCTAGAGAAGATCCAAGCACTTTGTAAGAGGACCCCCTAATGAAGAGCCTGGGACATAACCTCCATTATATGTGCTATGGTTCCTTTCTTCGCTAATGTTCTGTTCTCCCAGCTTCCTCATTCCTACATCCAGGCTCAATTTTCCAATAAACTACCCACTCCCACTTCCTGTCTCAAGGTTTTGTTCTTTAGGAAACCAAAGTCAAACAGGGTGATGTAGAAGCTCTCTCTTAGAACATTAAACCTAGTGGTAGAGGTATGGAAGGCTGCATCTTGGTGATGAGTGACTCAGATGCTAAATTCTAGTGAGCATTTGCTAAGTAGTGCTATAGGGAGAAGGGAGAGATGGAAAAGTAGCCCATGAGGGAGCAAAGCTAAGTGCTAGAAAAGGCAAGGCATGTTTGGGGAGCTCCAATTAGTTTACACTGAAAGTGAGCCTGGTGAAATTAGATAAATATGTTTATGGAATCAGGTGACAGAATTCCCCTTCATCCTTAATGACAAGCCCAAGGGCATGCCTTTGGCAGCACAGACAGTCACGTGGACTGTCACAAGTGATGCCAGCATGTGAAGACAGTCAAAAGAAACCCTTTTGGATGGCAGGTACTGGTTTTGGGCCTGCTTACGCTAGGAAAGTGAAGGACCCTGCATACCAAGCAGGACCTCTTCCAGTCTCAGTTTCTTCGTCTGTGAAATAAGTCCACATGACTCAAGCAGAACTGAATGATAGGTATACACTTTGCTACAATGTAGACCATATTAGTGATCCAGTTTGGAAAAATGTATATGTTGGAAAATGTTCTTTTTGTTCAAGATGACAGACTACCCACCCAGTCATCTCTTGGAATCCATTCAGACACAAGGAAGATAGTGCAATTCAGTACAGGACAGTCAGGGACAAGAATCAGAGGAAAAGGCAGAGGGCCTGGAAACATAAATGTACATTTTGACATTAAATGAATTACATGGAAATTATATGCAAATCATTATGTAAATGTGGCATATGTTGTTTTCCAGTTAACAGCTTGGACACTTTCAATAATTATAGCATTCTTCAGGGTGAATTAAGAGCCCCAATAAACTATATTTAGGATCTACTACAGATGAACAGGATTTAATGGTCTTTGTTTTTCATTTTAAGTAGCTCAGGTTAAGAGAGATACTGGAAATTCTCTCCCAGAGTCTTACAAAAACCACTATATATTAAGCAATATTCTTTTGATGACAGTGATGATCCCTGACAATTAATAAGCACATTAATGCCAAAAACCTTTGAAAATGTGGACTTCTCAAGAGAGCACTGCTTTATCTTATTTTATCCTTTTGTACCTTGTGAACAGATGTAAAAGATTAAAATGAAATATCTGTCTCTCTATTGCATTATTCGCTCATAATTTAAGAAAAGGAAGCCACACATTACATAACAAGCCGTGCTGCCGTTCATGCTGTTGTTCCTTCATAGAGCACAGTTTCCCAGACACCTTTAACTTATATTTTCATTTAGAAAAAGAAATAGTAGATTTTCTATTCTTTTTTTCATTTCTTTTCCAAAAGCTTCTCCAGTGTTTATTTTCAGACAAAACTCAGGCACAGCCCATGTGGGTAGTCAAAAGAGGGCTTTCAATTTCTTTTGCAAACCTTCATTTCTGGGGATATTTTGGATGAGATAACCTGCAGAATCCCTAGTGACCAAACCTCTAGGAATGCTGCATGATAGAGGACGAGCATCCTTTTAAATGCAAAGCTAAACTGGAGAAAAAAAATCAGGGAAATCCCCAAAGGCTTAAAACAAAGAAGCATTTGAAGACTTAAGGGTTATGTGAGAACTGAGGCTGCAGCTGTACTGGGGTGGGATTCATGGTTGCCAAGCTGGGCAAAGTGGGAACTTAGGCGTCAGTAGCCTCAGAGGGACAGGACTTAAAGCTTTATGTGTACAAAAAGCTGGGACACTCCAAGAGCTACACCTTTTGTGACAGAACTGACTAGCAAATCATCTTTGCAGCACAGAAAGATAGAGAAACTTGACTGCCCAGGTCTGAGCCTGGGTGGGAAAACGCGAATATCTCCTATGAGAATTCCTAACAACAAGTCTGCTTTGACTGTGGTTGGAGTTCCTCTTGGAACCTACAAGTTGAGTGATCTCAAGCTAGGAGTATCCTCAGAGATACCTGGTGCATATGAACAAGGATACTTGAAGGATATACTCACAGACCAGCCCCAACAGGATTCTCACATATACAACTTACTAAAGATGAGATCACAATGCAAAACTTATACAACACAATGGAAAAATCCTCTTCCAACCCAAAAATCTAAGCCTTGGGACTTTTCCTCCAGCAGCCAGAGGTAAATAAGCTAATGACTTACAAGAAAAATATTTCTTCACTCCCTGGATATACAAATCCTTTCAGTTATTTTATTCTCACATTAAAATGGTTTTCAGTAAAGGTAACTACAGAAAATCCTTGTGATGAGTCTGACAAAAAAGAGAGGAAAGGAGACATTCTCATTTTTGTTGCTCTGGATAGAACAGTGGTTGTGATCCCCAAATCCCTAAGCCCTTTGATCCTGGGAAACTTCCCACTTGGATGTCCAATTCTCGGGACTCAGTGCAGACTGTAGGGTTTGAAGATGGTGCCTCTAAGAGTGTTCAGCTCAAAACATGGGCCTCAAAGGAATGAATCCATATGGACAGTATTTTAAGCAGCACATCAAGCAGTTTGGATGGTTTTTGAAGGTGTGGTGATGACACCATAGAGGGAGATGACCTAATGCACAAGGAAAAGAAAAATTTGGGGGAATGCTGGTTCTGAGGGCAACCGAGTCTCGAGAGTGAATGATCCCAATAATTTTCCTTCTTTATTGAAGACCCTTCAGGGAATCCTCACACCATTCTCAAATGCACCCTTCTCCTCCTCCTCCTCCTCTTTCTTCTTCTTCTTCTTCTTCTTCTTCTTCTTCTTCTTCTTCTTCTTCTTCTTCTTCTTCTTCTTCTTCTTCTTCCTCCTCCTCCTCCTCCTCCTTACTCCTGCATGCACAGAATCAAGGGCTACCTATCCATTGTAGTCTGGCTCTTCTTCCAGGGAACATTTAGATCCTTACTTCCTGGAGTGACCCAAGGTGCACGGAGATCCTAGCACATTCTTGGCTATGCCTAATTTCTAGCCTTTGCCATGTTCCACCTCCTCTTATAGTTACTGATGCATTGGGGTGAGCCCCCTCCCCCAGCTTGCAGCTCATGAAAATCAAGGGATTGGGAAGATGTCTGCCAAGCAATTTGAAATCTTGCCTCAACATTTTTCTAAAAAAAATTTAAAATATCACAAGACCATACTGGTAGAACAAGAGTGTAGATACGAGTGTGGCCCTGTGGACTTCCATCCCACTGTTTAGCTTCTTGGGGGCCATAAATAAGGGAAACATTGAGAAGGGCTGTGATTCTAACATTTTGCTCATCTGGGCACCAGTTCACATAGTTTTCTGTCTGCATGGAATCCTTCCTGTTTTCAATTTAATGTTTTTCTTTAAATTGATTCATTTTTTCAAATCATTTCAAATTCATTTTAAAGGAAACTTTTTCTTATCCTTACCACAAATAGGAAATTAATATCACTTGGATTAAACAGAAAGTCACCATAAAAATAAATATAACTAAAAAAACTTGACAATACCATTGAATTCCAGTTGGACATAGTTGCTTGTCCAGAGCTCCGTGCTTGAGGCTATTGTCTCTTTATTAATAAGGAAGATAAACGTGTTGAAATCTGCTAACTAGGAGTTCCTGTTCCATGTGGGCCATGGTATTAAAGGTGGTCACACAGGAAGTATTTCCACCAATGAGTGAGGGTTGCCTTGTGCCCTGCTTTGGGAAGCCTCAGAGTCATTTTGCTTCTGGCACTGCATGGGCAGCACTGTACTGGGGGCACATGTTGGCATGGTGCTTGCTACAGAAAAAGCAAGGCTCAAATTTGAACACTAGTGGTCACTGAATTGATGATGACCTTGTCAAAGTCTGATGACTCTGAGCATTATAAAGATAATATAAAATGTGCTTAGAAGATCACTCATAGCCTGTACAGTGAAGGCAGTGTGATCAAAATATGTGGTGCCTGTTTAATTAAAATAAATTCATTATGGTAAAAGACTCAATGCCATTAAATCCTTTCAAAATACTCCCTCTTGCTGTGAAAAAATTCATCCCATCATTCTTTCCACTTTTCTGAAAGAGTTATAAAAAACCCTCTTTCCTAAGTGTGATCAAAAATACAGTAGATGCCTCTGCCAAGTACCATCCAACAGAAAGATGCACTCAAAAAATCATTACCGTGTGTCCTCATCCACGCATTCACCAGAACTGGCCCAGTGCCACTTCTGGCTCAAAATGTCCATAGTGCAATCGACTGTGAAAAATACATAATTTGAATGGGTTCAAGACACGAAGGCAGCCACAATGCCAGCTAAAGACACTCATAGAAAAGGACTTTGAGAACTGCTTCAAAAAAATGGCAGGAACTATGGAATAATTGTAGTCAAAGTGAGGGGGAGAAGATTAAGGAAGATTAATGGCAATGTAACTTTTACTGTCATGAATTTTTAAATGTTAAATATTTACCATATTTTTCAACTATAGTTCCTAAATATTATCCTCCAGCAGAATACCTGCTACATAGTAGAATATTCATGGACTTGTGACTGATTTTCCCAGTGATATATTGGATCAGTTAAGAGAACTTGCTGTCTAAAAGATCCAAGATCAATGAATTAAAGTTTGATTTTTCCATAAAGAAACTTCCATTGCTACAGGATATTACTGTTGTTAATATATCATATATTAACCTTAAATAAAATCTTGGAGTGAACAGTAACTTGATATCAAGCACTTATTTGCTAAAAACTAATAATGTATTGGAATAGAAAATAGTGTTTTCTAATGGGAGAAGTGGTGATGAAGGAATTAAAGGAAGTTACTATATTTTTATTTTATTTTCTCCTAACCAGTCGTACCTCCCCTCAAAAAAGATTTTAAGAGAAGGAACAAATGCCATCACCCCAAAACTAAAGAAAGAAAAATACTATGAAATAGAAGGTATAGAAACATGAGAAATACACTGGGTGATACTGCTAGCCTCTGCCATAGTGAGATGATCCAACCAAAATCTTTGTTATTGTCAGTGTTGGTCAATTCTCTTTGAAAAGAAAATTCAAATTAATTCTTATAGATCTGCCAAACTGTCAAGGGCCTAAGGACCCAATTTGAGAAAGTGTGTGGAGAGCATCAGAGGCTGTTAAGTTAAAATAAGGTCACTACATGTGGTAAAATGGAGGACAAGAGGCCTTAAAGCACAAGATTCTACATGTGCTGCAAGCAGAAAAATTGCAGGGCAGGAAGATGTAGCCCCTTGGAGTGTGACCTTGGCTTAGCTCCCCTGTTGACCTTGGTCAAATCTTTTACCAGATTTGAGCTTGTTTTTTCTTTTTTCACCTCTGAAACAATAGCAGAATTCTGCAGGATGTATGTTTTTAAGGTTCTTTTGAGGCCCAAAATGATATAGCATTTATCTTAATCATTTTTAATGAATTTATAATATGTTAAAAGTTTTAGGCTTGATATTTAGATGCTCCTGGCCCTAGAGTGAGCAAAGTTTAATTTTAATAAACAAAGCAAAGATGGAAAAGTGAGGAAGGGTGAGGCAGATTATTTGATTAGACTTGATTCTAGCTTCTTCTTCTGGGGTGAAGTATTGGATAGTATTTTGTTGAAATATATAGTCCAAGTGCCAGGGTGGGAGCCAGTTGGGGTGGTCACATGATCAGCTGAATGACTCCACCAAGAGTGACTTAAAGCTCAAAATATGTGTTCCAGACAGATCACCTTTCCTATCCTTGGCAGCCTGCTATCTAGATCAAGAGTTAGTACTGCAGAGACTCTATGAGTTTCCAGCAGCAGGACAGCAGTTATCTGAATGTCTATACTTGTAATGACCTTGATGATAGGTGCTATGCTTACATACTGACCACTGACTGCTGGCAAAGTGTCATGCCAACAAAGGCACCTTCCCATTGAATAAAGGAAGCAAACAGTGAAAATCCAATAGTCTCATTAATGTTTGCCTATTTAAAAAAAAAAAAAGATCAAGTGTCCAACTTCTCACCAAGATCAACAGAATAGGACCTCATTTGGCAAGGGTTTTGATAACTATGTCATGCAAAAAAGTAGTCCAAACTCCAGTACATCAGCCCAGGACTGTGTGAGGTCCCTCCCTAATTCCCAGAATGATCACAAGAAGATGAATGGTAGAATAAGAAGTACTCAGTTCTCAGCTGCAAAGTCCCAAGACAATTTCATGGAACTATATTATATTTTTTGCATAAGAACATCTTGACCAGTGAAAGCATTTTATTTTAGATTCAACTATTTATACAGAGAAAAATTTAAGGGGAAAAAATGAAGAATTTCCTCTTACTGTTTATGTATATTTGAATTGTTCCACCATGACTCAGCATCAAATCCATTCTTGACAATAGCTCACGTAATAACTGGAAATCTGCAGCCATTTTGCAGGCAAGGGGATAAAGGCTTCGTAGTAAAGAGTGAAGGGTAGAAATATAGAAAGAGCTAGGTTCATGGTGGCCCCATAAATAGCTTTGACCCCTCTGAACTGCTTTCCTCTGAGTTTTGTTTTGTCTGTCTATAAATTCTTAAATGTTTAAACCACTCTTAGTTGGTTCCTTGTCATTTGAAATTAAGCACATCTCCAACTGAGTTGCAAGATTTTAGTAGCTTTGGAGAAAGAGAAACAGTTTGAAAACAGGCAATGTATGTTAATATTAATTACTGTTACAGTAACACCAAAGGTATGGTACAACTTAAGGATGATAGGGAGAGCAACACACAGAAAGGAGAAGCAAGAATTAAAATGATTTACAACCTGGGTTGATTACCCTTGAATTTCAAGGTGTGCAGAAGTCAGTGTCTGCAGTTGGAGTTCCAGAGAGGCAACACAGCATTCCTATTTGCTAGCTTAGCATGGCTTCTGAAAGTCTTCTAGAATCACCCAAGATGAACTGCTTTGGATGAAAGATAGCTAGAATACATTTGTGTGTGTGTGACACTACGTCTAATTTCCTTTTGTTGACTTAGAACTTTCCTAGAAAAAATTTAAATATACCATATCTATATCTATATCTATATATTTATCTATGAGATGATTTGGAAGCACATGATGAATCAGTTCAGCAATGAGTGAGAAAAACAGAAATTTTGAAATAAAATAAAAACAGCAGTGACATAGTATTTTAGCCCCTATCATTCCCAATATAAAAACAGTATTGAATTTAAAGTGGAATTGTCAGATTGAACTTCATACTCACCAGTGAGATCTAGAACTAGTGACTGTATGCAGTATGTAGATTGTGATCTCTTGAGGTATTTCTTGCTCAGAGAACTTCTTGGGGAGATGGCTGATTTCTTGTCTTGGGCAAAGTGTAAAGGATGAGTCAGGGAGAACTTGTAATACAAGGCATCAAGTAACTGCCCAGTATTAGAGTCATAGGCAAAGGACTCAAGAACTAGCTTTGAAGAGGCCAGTAATGAGATAATTGAAGCTTTAAATGGGTAAAAGTTATAATTGAATGAGCTCCATTAAAATATATTTAATTCATGAGTTCACAAGGATGTTTTATAAATAAACACTGTAATTTAGAATAGTTTTACAGAATAACTATGGTAAAATCCAGAGAGTTCTCATATTACTTTTATCCAATTTCTCCTATTATCAACATCTGACATTGGTTGGATACCTTTGTTATAATTATGTTTGTTACACTTAATGAATCA